>JANQBM010038191.1:0-10496 GCA_025594535.1 Erythroxylum domingense | reverse complement strand
ACGGCTATACTGTACCTGTCGGTAAATCTAGCGACGGAACAACTTGGACGGTCGGCAACGTTTCCGTTGATTTTACCAACGAACATGCTATTCAGTCGGTAAGTGTACCAACGGTAATAAATTTTCCGTCGGTGAATTTAGCTACGGCCGAATCACCGACGTTTTCTTCCGTCGGTTTATGCTGTCGGTAAATATATTTACCGACGGAATATAGTCTTTTTCCGTCGGTAATTGCCGTATGTAATTCACTATTTTCTTGTAGTGTTGGTGTTAAGATTTACACCTTGATTTTGGACTTGTGTTGGTTGCTTGAAAGGGCTGGAATAGTTAATTCTTTAGAGTTGAATTTGAAGTTAAAGAGTAAGGGAATTTTAAACTTGGTAGCTTGTATTAATATAAGTTGTATGATAATTGAATCAACATGGAATATATGTTAAGATGATGAGAAATGAATGCTGGAAAAATGGTATTTGTGTGATAATTTTTGGTTTAGTTTTAATGTGTGGAAGAGATTGATCTTTAAATTAGTTAATGAATGATTTTTAAATTGGTTCTAGACATGAAATTGATATGGAATTAAGGCATGAATAAGGTGGAATTGAAGTGGAAGTGATGAACTATGTTGAAGGGGTGTTGAAGGTATATGACAATTGTAGTGGTTTTATTGAACAAACATCAGTATTTTGGCCATAAATTGACCTGTAGATATCCAAATGGGGCGATTTTAATTGTAGATTAAACTAAACACATATTTCTATAGTTTTAATGAAGGAATCAAATTTTATTACTACCTTTAAGGGTTTTTTAATTTATCTTGAAGTTGAATATTGATTGTTGTCCCTATTTGAGAATAGTCTGTAGTATTTTGAGTATAACTCTAGAAATACTGAACCAAATTATATGAATTTTATTTTGTTAGAAACAGACATAGAGGAATATTTTTTTAGAAGAACTTATTGCCCAGAAACTAACCTAAAACCTATCTTGAGAAAATCTGGAAAAGGGTTAGGAAGGTGAAATACTTGGTTTTGTGCAATTGTTGACATATATAAGGTTAGGGCTTTTTAACAGTGGTTTAATTAAACTTAATTGAGATTAAAATGGAGTAAAAGGTGATAGAGTTATGGTTTATTAATGGAGATAATTACTTAAAGAATGTGAGGTTAATTGATAATGTGTCTAATATTGAAAAGAATGATGTGTTCTTATGAATACCATGTGTTTTAAAAGGTTTATATGATGCGAGTTGCATATGATTGTTTACAAATGGAACTTTATGTCATGATATGGAATGGGAAATACATAATGCCTTTAATGGTACATTATTACAAATGTTTATGCTTATAAGTTATGATTAGTTGGAAGTGTATATGTATTTGTTCAAAATGAGGAAAGTGGAATAAAGATATAACATCTGTTGTTTGTGATAGTGAAATCTAAAATGGATTAATTTAAAACTGTCAAACCCTAGTTGTGGGTGAATAGGCATGCCGAGAAGGGTCTGTAGCTACTCCTGGACACATTTAAGGTGTTGACACTTCAGTGTCTACTGATAATGACACTTTAGTGTCTAAGACATAAGTCTCTCCTGATATTGACACTTCGATGTCTCCTGATAAGGACACTTTGGTGTCGAGAAATAAGTCTCTCCTGTTATATGATACCAATAGGTATCTCCTATTCTGGTCCTGTTAACCACTTCTATAAAAAGGATTAATAGGCTAACTTGTTTTGTGTTCTGATAAATGTTCAATTTTGATATAAGCTAAGTCCAATTCTGATACTACTAAATGTTGTTATGATATAAACAAGATTTGTTCAAATACTTTAAAGTTTTGTTTTGTGATTCCGATATTCTGTTCAGATATTTATAAGTTTGATGTAAGTATATTCTATTATGATATGTGATATTCTATTCTGAAGCAAATGATATTAGAATGTTTAGTAATTTGAACAATTAAAGTTTTTTTGAGATTTGTTAAGAGTTAGTGTATGAATATGCTAGATGAATGTTAGAGACAGTAGCCAGTTTATATGTTGTTTAGTTATTTCCCACTAAGCTATATGCTTGGTACGGTGGTTTTACCCCCATGTAGGTTCTGATAAGAAGACTTGAGACTGGGACAAGGATAACCACAGTGGCCAAGAAGATTGTGATTTGCTCTGGAAATGTTATTATGTTTTGCTTTGGAAATGTTCAGTTTGTTTTAAATTGTTCTTCAATGTAATGAGATGTGTTGTATTTTGGGTTTTGTTTAATGTTTTGTAAAAACCTTAATACAGTTTGGATTTGCATTTAAGGCTTGTATGTAATAAGTATCATATGTATGTTGTGGTCTAAATATGACCCAACCAACGATGAATGAAATGTATACTCCTTGAGTTTCTAGAAATGCTTTGGTTATATTTTGTGTAGCATCTGCATATCCTCCCAGGGGGTATGTGGGTGTTACAACTAAGACCTACAATTTGAGCCATAACAGTAGGGAAAACCCTAACATAGGAAAAGTAAAACATAATTAAGGGTGAGTTTTTTTAATTTTTATAGGATTTTAGCCATCCTTTAGAGACTAAGAATTTTCTCAAAAGCAAGCGTTAGCTATCATAAGACTTTTCCAACCCTTGGGCGATTAATTTCAAGTTGTTTGTCATTAAAGAATCAAGATCTAAACGTTAATTCAATAGATCAAACTGTCAGTGAATCTAAGGAGCTGATTTAGATTTATTTCTACTATGATTTCTCCATTTTTATTTTTCTATTATGTTATTTTGAACATGTTTTATGGCTAAATAATTTTTTAGATTTAGATAGAAAAAATCCTATTAGTTATTTTTGTATAGATTGATTTAATTTAAATTATAAAATGGTTTATATTTTTGTAAGCTATTTTATTGTTCTTAATGTTGTTTTATTTAAGTCGTAATCTAAATCTAATTTTAATTCACCTATGGATAACTCGAGAGCGCCTACTTGTGAGTGAACTGTGGCTTAGATGGAGAAAGTTGAACAAGGTGATCGAGGAAGACCTACGTGATCTTCTTAGTGTTAAGGTGAAGCCTTTTATAGGATTTCATAGATGGTCATGCATTTAAAGCAGTATTAATATAAATAGAGATACAAGTTAACCAACTGGAGAGTAAATGGATATAACTTAAGAGAGTACAATTTCAATATCTATGAAATTTTGTTAGTCTAGAGAACATCCTAGGTTAACCAAGTGATGAAGTCACAAGTACTATTAGGGGAAGTACTCATTTAGATATAGTTATTTGATTACATTCTCTTTCGATTAATTGTCCTAATATTTATTGACTTGGCTATTATTGATGTTATATTAATATGAGGTTAAGTTTTCTTTTAAATTTAAAATTTATTAGTAAATAGCCCATTAGGCAAAACAATGTAAAGATATTAGAAATATTACATTAATAACCAAATTATGACTAATAATGTATTAGTTGTATATTAATTAGGGAAATCAAAACTAAATAGTCTTAAAACCTAAAAAGTTTATTTAAGCAAAATTATGGGATTCTGATTACCATTAAACCACTAAAATCATGGATCTTAAGTTGTGGTGGTAAGTTCTTAATTAGATTTGGTTGAAAAGGGTCTTGTTATTAGACCATGCCTTCGTAGGAATTGACAATTAGCTTGTACCAAACTTCTCCTACCCTTATTAAATGTTTAAGCAATAGTTATGAGCAAGAGATAATGAATTGATTGTATTTGAATCCTAGCTACCTTTGCCCTCTTAAGTGCCATTAAGTTGGCAGTATAGGCTTTATAAAAGGAAGGTCAATGTAGGCTAGTTATATTAATGCCCTTAGTTGTAAAAAAGTTCCTTATGAGAATTAATGTGTTGTAAGTCCACATAGGTCCCTCTTGTTTTTGATTTTGCAAATCCTTAGGATCCTTTTTTTCTATATTGAATAAACACAACATCTTAGAGAAATCTTATATAAAAAGATCTTTTTATTGCAGAACTTAAACTTACTCGACTAGTTAATTATTCTTAACCGAATAATTAAAAAGATGGTGCATTTGAATAATAAGTGATTAGTTGATCATGTCATGATTGCATAACTTGCAGTTAAGTTTGCTTATTTGAGTCTTGATCCCATCCATTGTTCTTAGCCTATTTTTGATATTTATCCAAAAAATGAAAGAGGCTTTAGGCATAATATATTTGAACTAAAACAACGTTTACTAAGTAATAAAGAATATTATCTGAACATTTGAAGTCATGATTTATTGGTAAATTTGCTAGAATTATGCTTTAACCAGATAAAGGTGTCATCAAAATTTTTTGGCATTATGGGGGATGAGGGTTAGCTATCAAAAAAGTGAAGCCTCTTATGTTGTCATGCAATTAATTCCCCAAAATGATTTCATTGACTTCCTTTTAGCTTGGTATAGGATGTTTTGATCTTTACATGTCTGTCACCAAATGAAGAGGCCTTAATGAGCTCTAGTTGTGATAGCAAAACTAGGTATGAAGCCTATTTCCCACAATGATTTTCATTTACATATTCTTTTTTTCTCAAGCCTAGAATTTGGTTCAGGGTCCAAGAATTAGAAGGACTAGGTTTAATTTTTTAGAATGTTTTTGCTCTTAAAAAATGTGTATACATCCATTAGACTTGATGTGCTTACTTTTCATTAAAAAGTCTTTAGGTCCTCTTTGCTAGGAGTATGTTGTTTATTACCTTGATAGGAGTAATACTAAGGCCTCCTTCCTTTTTTGGGGTGTAAATTTATGTCCATTTAAAATTAGCTTTAGAAGTATTGGATGCTAACCCTCACCATACAAATTTCTCAAGTGTTTTATCGATTGCTTTAGTTAGATTCCTTAAAAATGTTAAATGGAAGAACCAATAAACATAGATGTTATTGAGAATTAGGCAAATAAGTTGTAGCCTTCCATCATAAGGAAGTTGCTTATTATTCTAGTTGCTTATTCTTTTGTGGTGGAAGAGAAGTTGAAAATCCTTGTACGATATTCCCTTAGTTATAATAGGGATCCCTATGTATTTTGATAGTTGTAGATTACATCGTGTTTTTTTTTGGTAGTTTAGTTGTATTTAGTTGTTAATTTGATCGTTTAGTGTGTGTTTACATTAGAATTGTGTTAGTTAGTAGATATTTGTGTTTTAAGCATTTTGTGGGTTAGAGTATGCTTTTGAGTTTCAATGTTATATATTTGAGGTGCCTTGATGATTTTGCTAGTATTTTAGGGCAAATATTGAAGAATGGAGAAGATTTGAAGAATGGATGGACTCGGAACCAGGGCCATGATCGTGACAGAGAGCCAAACAAGGGGGCCACAATCGTGACCTACATGATAGAACACGTGCACAACCTTCCTGACTTAAATTTTCGAGGGAGTTTCGGACCTTTCAGACCCAGAAAAAAGCCTTAGGGTTTTCCAAATTAGAAAAGCCTATAAAAGGCATTATAATGAAACCTTAAATAGAGCCTCTATTTTGCTACATTTGAAAAACCTTCAAGAAAGAAAAGAGATGAGGAAGAAGAAGAGAGAGAGGAGTGGGCAGCTGCAGCTGCTACATTCCCAGGCCATCCCGATCCTTTCCATATGACATTTTCATTTCATCTTGTTATTCTTTTCTTTAAATGTATACGATGAATGTGTTGATGATGATGGGTTTGGATTGGATGATGTTCTAAACTTTTTAGGGATTTTGAATTGATTCAATGTTAATCTAGTTATCTTTTGTGTTAATTGATTTGGTGTTGTGATTAATTGCAGTGCTTACATGTTTTGGTAATAAACTGAGAGGGTGAACCAAATAAAAATTATTGGGTTGGATTAATAAGAGTTAAGCAACTCGATAGACCACGCAATTAATCAAATTGATAATTTATATGGAGAGAGATACCGTGTGAGGACCTGGTTGTTCATTAGAACACTTAAGAACTAATTAAGTTGTGGGTTGATTGTTAATTGAAAGATTGCATTTTTAGTTACTTGACTTAATTAGGGATTATCAATTAGGGCTTAGTGATTATAACTCGAGAGAGAGTAATTCACCCCTCGATAATATAGAACTGACACCATATAAACACATAGGTGACTAGATTAACATTAATGATAGGATAAATCCCCCTCCTTCATAATCGATCAATTCTTCTTAGATGATTTTCAATTGTTAAATTGGTGGTGCTCAATTTAATTTCCTTGCTTAATATAGAATTCTTGTTTCTATCATTCCATATTCTCGTATTTACTTTTCTGTTTAGTTTTTCTTTTCATTTTAATTATCCTTTAGGCCTTAGACAACATATAATTCGATTAGTTAACAAAATCCTCAAGGGATCGACACCTATTATACTACACTCCCAACTCGTGCGCTTACGGTATTTTGAGGGTTTTAAATAAATTAAAACGTGCTTCAATAAGTTTTTGGCGTCGTTACCAGGAAGTTGTAGGATTAGTTTAATTCTTTTAGTCTAAGGAGTTATTACCTTTTTATTGTGATTTTGGTACCCAATCACAAGAAATATATAAGTTTTGGGCTTAAAGGAGAGACACATCACGTAATAGCCCTAGACCACCTGCTCACAGATATTGTTTACTTTGGGCCTTGGCCCAACCAAGTCCCACATTTTTGCTCTTTTCACACCTTGGGAAAATGTGTCTATGAGAGAGAGGTATCCATACCTTTATAAGACGTACTTCGTTCCCTCTCCAAACAATATGGGATCTCACATTCCGCCCCCTTTATAGCTCAACGTCCTCACTAACATACCAGTTCGGGTACTGGCTTTGATACCACTATAACAGCCTTAGACCAACTACCCACAGATATTGTCCACTTTTAGGTCTTGGCCTAGCCAAACCCTAACGATTTTTCTCTTTTCACATTTTGGGAAAACGCTTATATGAGGGAGAGGTATCTATACCCTTATAAGGCGTACTTCGTTCCCCTCTCCAACCGATGTGAGATCTCACATTCCACCCCCTTTGGGGCTCAGTGTTTTTGCTGACACACCGGTTCGGGTATCGGCTTTGATACCATTGTAATAGTTCTAGACCACCTGCTCACAAATATTGTCTGCTTTTGGGCCTTGGCCTAGCTAAGCCCTCACGGTTTTGCTCTTCGCACACCTTGAAAAAATATGTCTGTGAGGGAGAGGTATCCATAACCTTATAAGACGTACTTTGTTCCTCTTTCCAACCGATATGGGATCTCACATTTCACCCCCTTTAGGGCTCAGTATCTTTGCTAACACACCGGTTCAGGTACTGGCTTTGATATCATTATAACAATCCTAGACTACCCGCTCACAGATATTGTCCACTTTGGGCCTTGGCCCAGTCAAGCCCTCACGGTTTTGCTCTTCCAACACCTTGGAAAAACGCGTCTGTGAGGGAGAGTTATCCAGGTCCTTATAAGGTGTACTTCATTCCCCTCTCTAACTAATATGGGATCTCACATATCAAGACGTCACAAAGTAAGAATGAGATATCTGAAGAGTTACGTGCCAAGAAGAAAAAGAAGGAACAATAATGGAGGATATATATTATAGGGAACAAAGGTCCTTACGGTCTTTAATGAAGCACAATTTGGTTAGGGAAGCCATTATTCTTATTAGAACATATACAATCCGGGGTGGCAGAACCACTCAAATTTCTGTTGGTCTAATAATGTAAAGACTTACTTGGGACATCAAGACTTATCAGGGTTTCATCCAAATGATCCCTGTTCATGGGATTCTAAATTGGACAAGATCATGGATAAGCTCATAAACATGGAAGAGGCCCAAAAGAGACTGGAAGAGAAGTTTGAGCAAGTAACAGAAGATCATGCCTCTTCTATTCACATCCAGGAGGTTCGAATGGGCCAGCTTCCTAGGGAATTTTGTAAACAAAGTGTGGAAATTTGTCTACACAACATGAAAGTAAATTTAAAAGAGCAATGTGAGATAACACACTTAGGAGTGGGAAAGAATTAAGAGAACTAACAGATAGACCAACTGAAACCCACTCTATAGAAGACCAAGAGAAGCACAAAAAGGATGAAGAAAAGAATGAGGACCCTCGCTATGTTCCTCCCCCATCTTACCCAATGAGCATATCATTAGTGAAAATTGATGTGTTCGAATCTTTAAAAGAACCAGACGAAGAAAAATAGAGGATACATAATATAGAGGTTGAAGAAGACACATAAATCCCTGTTCATGAAGTGCAAGAAGAAGAGGAGAAGGGGGTGGCTGAGGAAGGATACAAACAACTAACCCTCTTACAAGAAAAACTGTTGGATTATTTTAACTAAATATGCAGTTTAACTAGGATACAGTGTTAGTTTATTCACCCTAAAAATTTTCACATTCAATGATAATTTTAGGATAATTGAATAAGTAGCATTGCTAATATATTTTCATGAGAATGACTAGAAAAAACAATACGGTAGGTAATGTGTTAAAAATGTGTGTTTTTTTAAAGTAAAAATTTTAATTGAATAACTATTCCGCTGGCCTTCAAGCTATAAATAGAGCTGGTAGCTAGTTAAGAATGTGATGTAGCTGAGTAACTAGATCGATATTCATCACAATTGTTTGTCTCCGTGTCAAAAGGCTATAATGACATTCGAACTAAATTGTCTAATAAAAATATGACCTAGTTGAGTAACCAGATCGACATTCTTCACAAATATTTGCCTATGAGTAAAAAGGCTAGGTTCATGTCCACAAAAAGTAACAAAAATAATGTTTGACAAATAAAAACCTACCAAACTTTTGATTAACTTGACTTTTCATGAAAACTTACTTAGGAATAGTTATAAGTTTGATTGACCAAATACCCATCAATATGTGTGTACAAATAATAGGGGTGAGTAAACTTGACATCTAGGTCTTGATTAATATGTATATTTAGTCCAGAGTAATTAAACACGGATTTTACAAGTTAAAAAGTTAAAACAACTTAAAGGATTATGTTTAGAGTTAAATTTTTTTTGTGAAGTTTGATGCCATTGCCTCATTATTGCATTTATATGTGTGTTGTGTTTACTTGTTTTGCTTAGCTTTTTTTTTGTTATCTTGATTGCTTGAGGACAAACAAACATTTAAGTGTGAGGATGTTGATAGTTGTAGATTGCATCTTGTTTTTGTGGGTAGTTTAGTTTGTATTTAGTTGTTAATTTGATTGTTTAGTGCGTGTTTAGGCTAGAATTGTGTTAGTTAGTAGATATTCGTGTTTTAAGCATTTTGTGAGTTAGAGTATGCTTTTCAGCTTCAATTTTATATATTTGAGGTGCCTTGATGAGTTTGCTAGTGTTTCAGGGCAAGCATTGAAGAATAGAGAAGATTAGGAGAAGCGTTAAGGCCACAATACATAATCAGATGCAAAGGGCCATGATCGTGGCATGTTCTACCACGATCATGACAGAGAGCAAAACGAGGGGGCCAAGATAGTGGTGGTGCCACAATCGTGGCATACGTGATGGAACACGACCACAGCTTCCCAACTTAAGTTTTCGAGGGATTTTTCGGACCTTTTAAACCTAAAAAAGCCCTAGGGTTGCCCAAATTAGAAAAGCCTACAAAAGGCATTATGATGAAACCCTAAGTAGAGCCTCCATTTTACTACATTTGAAAAACCTTTAAGAAAGAAGAGAGATGAGGAAGAGGAGAGAGAAGAGTGGGCTACTGTAGCTGCTACATTCTTGAGCCATCTTGATCCTTTCCATGTGACATTTCCATTTCATCTTGTTATTCTTTTCTTTGAATGTATACATTGAATGTGATGATAACGATGGATTTGGATTAGATGATGTTTTAAACTCTTTAGGGATTTTGAATTGATTCAATGTTAATCTAGTTATCTTTTGTGTTGATTGATTAGGTATTGTGATTAATTACGGTGCTTATATGTTTCGGTAATAAATTGAGAGAATGAACCGAATAAAAATGATTGGGTTAGACTAATGAAAGTTAAGTGACTCGACAAACCATGTGATTAATCAAATTGATAATTTGTATAGAAAGAGATACCGTGTGAGGACCCAGTTGTTCATTAGAACATTTAAGAACTAATTTGGTTGTGAGTTGATCGTTAACTGAAATATTACATTTTTAGTTACTCGACTTAATTAGTGATTATCAATTAGGGATTAGTGATTATAACCTGAGAGAGAGTAATCCACCCCTCGATAGTCTAGAACCGACACCATATTAACACATAAGTAACTAGATTAGCATTGATGATAGGATAAATTCCCCTTCTGTAACACCTCATTACTGTAGGGTACGCACCAGGACGCCCGTAGGTCATTCCGATACATATCCTATAATAAAGGAGCGCTACGTGCAATCACTACAATACTCCACATGGCATCATATGCGTTAAAATAATAAAGCAGTAATTGTAATTTACAAGATTTTTAAAACCAAAATCTTCCTCTTTTCATTGCTCAAAATCAACAGTTTATACAACATCAAACTGTACAATCTGTACATACAAGAACCCTAA
>JANQBM010038162.1:0-10497 GCA_025594535.1 Erythroxylum domingense | reverse complement strand
ATGTCACTATACATTGATACACTCCCAAACATGGCAATTTACCAATATACCCTTCCTATTGGTGAGGGGATGTTACAAAAAATGTCTTAACGTTAATACATATAAATATTTGTGGTCCATTTCAATATTTTATCATGTTTGTAGACAAGTCATAAGTATTGGATGTTTTTAAGTTCTTTAAAGCTAAAGTTTAAAATGAACTTGGTAATACAATTAAGGCCCTAAGATCCGATCATGGTGGTGAATACTACAGTAGGTATGATAGATCAAGTGAACTATGTCTAGGTACATTTTCTCAATTCCTAAGCGGGTGTGGTATTATCCCTTAATATACCATGTATATTAGGTTCTCCAAATTTGAATGGTGTAGCAGAAAGATGAAATAGAACGCGGATATGATATAAAATATTATTTGTTAAACAACTTTACCTCGCTCATTATGAGGTGATGCATTAAAGACTGTAATTTACATACTTAATAAAGTTCCTAGAAAAGCTACAACTAAAATCCCTTACGAGTTATAGATACGGAGGAAACCTTTCTTAAAGAATTTACGTGTTTTAGGATGTCTAGTTGAGGAAAGTCCTTATAAGCCAAATGCAAAGAAACTAGATACAAGAATTGAAATTAGTTATTTTATAGGATAGTCTGAAAGATTACATAGATTTAAATTCTACGATCCCAAAATAAGAACATTATTTCAGACAAAAAATGCCCAGTATAAGAGTAATAACTTTATCTTTAAAGAGGAGTTGGTTAATGTTAAAGGAGTTGGTTAATGTTCCTTTTCCTATAGTTGTTATTAATCATGATCATCAACATCTAGTACAAATACATGACAATGTCAAACTTTCTGCCTATCAAGATCATTCAATCATTCTTTAATCCATTGTTTATAACGAGCATGAGGATCAAATTCAGCAAACTCAAATTCAAATAGAATAAGTGCCTTTAAGAAGATCTACAAGGGAAAGGAGAAGTGCAATTCTAAATGATTAGGTTGTATTTACCTAAGAACATAAGAAAAATGTTGACTTAGTAGGAGACGATTGAAGAAATTAAAAGTTCTAACTCTTATAAGCGGATTAATGTCATAGGTGAGCAAATGCATTTATGAGAGGCAATGCCATTTAGGATCTTATCCCATTTCGTGAATGTATGAGACCTATTAATTCTAAATGTATTTTTAATACCAAAAAGGACTCACAAGGTAATAAGGAGAGATATAAATCTCGTTTTTTCACCAAAGGATTTACTCAGATAGAAGGCATTAACTATAAAGAGACTTTCCCTCTAATTTTATCGAAAGACTCTTTTAAGACCATTATGGCACTTGGATTGCATTTTAATATTGAGCTATATAGATGGATTTAAAGACAAATTTCTCAATGGAGACATTGAAAAAACAATTTATATGAAACTAATAGAGGGGTTTGCTTTCAAGGAATCTAACTAATTGATTTCTAAAGTTAGGAAATTGATATATGGGCCCAAGCAAGCTTCTCATGAATAGTACCAAAAGTTTCATCATCTTATTCTCTCATCTGGATTTAAATTGAATATTGTTTAAGATTGTGTGTAAGATATTTTTGGTAGGAGTAGATTTATTTTCTTGGTCCTATATGTAAATGATATTTTGGTTGCCAGTAGCAACATGGAACTGCTTAGGGAAACTAAGAAATTTCTTTTATAGCAATTTAAAATAAAAGATCTTAATGAAGCATCCTTCATATTAAGGATCCGAATTCACCGTAATCATTCACGTGAAATCCTAGGATTATCACAAAAGGGTTATCTCTAAAAGGTATTGCAACTATTTGGCATGAAAATTGTAGATCTCATGATAAGCCCATTTCAAAAGGAGATAAATTTATTTTAAAGTAGTGTCTAAAGAATGAGACATAATCCAAGTTTACGCAGAATTTTCCTATACATCAGTGATGGGGAATTTGATGCACGCACATTTCTACACTTATGTTGACGTTACGTATATTGTTGGAATGCTTGGTAGATACCAAAGCAATCTAGCAATAGAATATTAGGTAATAGCTAAAAGAGTCTCAAATATTTACAAAACCCTAAAGATTATATGCTCACATATAAGAGGTTCAACAAACTTGAGATCATTGGGTTTTCTAATTCCAATTTTGATGGATACCAAGATAGTTGTAAATGGACATCTAGTTATATATTTTTATTATTTGGAGTTATGGTCTCTTAAAAGAGTGCCAAGTAGACACTAATTACATATTCCATTATAGAGGCTGAATTTATTGCATATTATGAGACATCCAATCGTGATATATAGTTGTGCAACTTCATTACAACATTGCAACTAGTTAAAAGTATTGTAAGGTTATAAACAATAGTTCCAACAATGCAAATAATAAATGAATCAAGAGACAACAACAGAGGAAAGAAGCGAACTTTTGATATTGATGAAAGTGGACAATAAAGGACACTGTAGGAATTTGAGAACCTGCTTTTCTTCCATACTATTCCACTCAATACAAAATCATGATTGTTTTCCTCTATTCTATTATGAGGTATATATATTCTAAAAAAGTATAACAAACTCTGCCAGCACATACAAAGGCACCAATAGTAACAAACAGAAAAAAATGACATTCCTTTATTTACGTATTAACTTCATTCTTCCTATGCATCACCACACTTGAATCCCTCATTTCTTGTTGCTGGATCCTGCCCTTAAGAAGCCCCTGGACTTTTTCCTTGCGTAAACAAATCGTATTGCAGGCCTAGTGGCCCTATCAGTACCCCCCTCCACCTCATCAACATTCACCTTGTCCCCAAGGTGGAATGAAGGAAATAAATTCTGAATTAGTTGGAGTGGCTCCCAAGTGGCCTCAAAAGTAGGTAAATTTTTCCATTTGATTAGTTGCTCCAAATTGATACCCTGACCACGAGTATCTAGAATAGGTTCTGGCTCTACAACCCAATTATGTCAGCCGATAAAACTAAAGGAAGTGGTTGAACTTGATTAACATGACCCAAAGCTTTCTTAAGTTGTGACATATGGAAAATAGGATGAATAGCAGTAGAGTTAGGCAATTGGAGTTTATAAGCAACGTTACCAGTTCACTGAATGACAGGAAAAGGCCCGAAATAACATGGAGCAAGTTTCTCATTAGGGTAGGAAGGTAAAGAACTTTGATGATATGGCCGTAGCTTAAGATAAACCATGTCATCGAGAGCAAATTCCACATCACGCCTTTGCTTATCGGCAGCCTGCTTCATCCAGTTTTGAGCCAAATCCAGCTGCTCCTTAAGTTCAGCCAACATTAAATCCCTCTGTAATAGCATATCTTCAAGAGTAGAGTTTATGGTGCTGTTGTAAGAGTAACGAACTAGAGTAGGGGGGTCGCGACCATAGACAATTCGAAAAGGAGTTATCTTGGCTGATGTATGATAGGAAGTGTTATAAGAGTATTCTGCCCAGGAAAGCCAACGGAATCACTGACAAGATTGCTGCCTAGCAAAGCAGTGCAAATATGTCTCAAGACATCCATTGACTACCTCACTTTGTCCATTGGTTTGAGGATGATACGTTATAATGCGTTTCAATTTGGTGTTTTGAAGGTGAAACAACTCTGTCCAGAAATTATTGAGAAAAATACGGTCACAATCAGTCTCAATGCTTCGAGGGAACCTATGTAACTTCACAACCGAGTTGATAAATTCTTTAGCAACCACTTTAGCAGAATATGGATGTTTCAATTGAAGGAAATGGGCATATTTACTTAAACGATCCACTACCACCAACACCAAATCGTACCCATGTGATTTCAGAAGCCTGTTTATAAAATCTATGCTGAGATCCTCCCAAATAGCTTTTGGAATTGGAAGAGGTTGCAAGAGATCTGCAGGAGACAAGGTCTGATATTTGTTTTGTTGGCAAATAGGACACTTATCAACAAATCATTTAATGGCTGCTCTCATTCCTTCCCAATAGATCTCTGCTGAAATATGCTTGTAAGTTCGCAAAAATCCTCCATGGCAAGCTATAGGACTCCCATGAAATTCACTCAAAAGCTTGGGAATCAGAGTAGAACTTTTAGGCACCGTCAGCTTAATTTGAAAAAATAGAAGCCCATGATCGAATGTCCAACCTGGTTTAGAGCTAGGGTCTGCCTCCAACAAATGTTTGATAGCACTGAGTTGCGGATCCACTTAAATTTCATGGTACGGTAAGGGCTAGTCAATCCAAGAAGGAATTGATAGTGCCTACAACTATACTGGATGTGCAATTCGTGACAATGCATCAGCTACCTTGTTGTTCGGCCTCAGGTGATATTGGACCTCAAAATCAAAACTCGTTATCTTTGTGAGCCATCGTTGATATTCCGTGACAACCATAAGCTACTCCAACAGGTATTTCAAGGACTTCTGATCAGTCCTCACCACAAAATGATGCCCCAATAAGTAATGCCTCCATTTTTGAATAGCCAACACAATAGCCATTAATTCCCTTTCGTACACAGACTTGTAACGTGCTCTTCCTTATAATGCATGACTGTAAAAGGCGATTGGTCTGCCTTTTTGCGATAACACTGCTCCAAGGTCTGTACTCGAAGCGTCGGTCTCAACAATGAACAATTCCGTGAAATCCGGCAGAGCCAAAATGGGGACTAATTTCATAGCTGACTTCAACACTTGGATAGCTTGTGTAGCTTCAGGAGTCCATTCAAATGTCTCCTTTTTCAATAATTGTGTAAGTGGTGTTGCAATCTTGTCGTAGTCCCGCACAAAATGTCGATAATACCCTGTGAGGCCCAGGAAATCACGCAACTCCTTAGGATTTTTCGGAATTGACCATTCATCCATAGCCTTCACCTTGTCCATATCAGTAGCCACTCCCTTTTCAAAAATGAGATGGTTGAGATACTCCACTTCTAACTGGAAAAAGCAGCATTTCTTTGTATTGACATACAGGTGGTGATCTCGCAGGACAGATAAAACTGATTGTAAGTGTATCATATGCTCTTCTAAAGAGGCACTATAAACAAGTATGTCACCGAAAAAGACTAGAACATATCGTCGTAACCAAGGTCTGAAGATGTTGTTCATTAGAGCTTGAATGTCGCCGGAGCATTTGAAAGACCAAATGACATAACTAGGAATTCATAGTGACTTTCATGAGTACGAAATGCTGTCTTATGAACATCGTCCACCTTAACACGGATTTGATGATAGCCCAATTTGAGGTCGAGCTTGGTGAAAAGTTTAACTCCATGTAACTCATCCAACAACTCGTTGATGTTGGGAATGGGAAAGTGATTCGGCATGGTGGCACGGATGAGGGCGCGATAATCTACGCAGAATCTCCAACTCCTATCTTTCTTTCTTACTAATAGTACCGGGCTAGAGAAAGGGCTAACATTTGGGTGAATGATTCCTGCTGCCAACATTTCTGCCACTAGCTTCTCAATCTCCGTCTTTTGAATCTGTCGGTAACGATAGAGTTAGACATTGAAGGGTCCTTTCCCTTCTTTCAACACAATAGCATGCTCATTTCCACGCATTGAAGGTAACACTATGGGTGGAGCAAATACATCAACAAATTTAGTCAAAAGTTGCATTATGTTAGGATCTTTACAATCAGTAGAACCATGTTCATGAGCCGCGATGTGTAGCAACTCCACCATTAAGCTTGCTTTTTCATGTTGCATTTCTTTCACCATTGTCTTCAGTGATACCATAGCCTTCGTAAGATTAGGATCACCCTTCAATTGGATGGATTGGCCTCCCACTTCAAATGTCATAGTTAATCTTTTTCAGTCATTACAGGTTTCTCCTAAAGTGGCTAACTACTTTAATCCCATAATGATATCTGTGCTTCCCAATGGCAAGGGTAAGAAATCTTCAATGATAGTAAGTTCCCGCAATTGGAGAACCACACTTTTGCACACTCCCATCCCAACCCAATAACCACTCCATATTGTGATGCTTCTGGATAGGTATTTACAATGATTCTACTAAGCTCTTGCAAATGAAATTGTGGGTGGCTCCATAATCAATGAGTACCACTACATCCAATCCATTCACCTTTCCTTTCAATTTTAGGGTTATTGGCTCGGACAAACCCACTATAGAGTTTAAAGATAGCTCCACATTGTTTAACAACTCTTCATTCACACCTTGCAATTCTTCCTCTTCTCCATTTGCGGATTCTTCCATATCATTTACCAACAAGACATGCAATTCTTTCTGCTTGCATAGATGGCCAACATGCCATTTTTCATCATAGTGAAAACACACCCCTTGAGCTTTCTTATATTAAACTTCGGTTGGAGTGAGTCGGCAAAATATGGGTGGTAGTGTGGGGTTATGTGTTCTTGTGTCGTTTTTTTGGAATGGGTTAACTGGTTGAGTGTTGTTTTGGGAGTTGGCTAGTGTGGCCGATGTGGTATTAAGTGGTAATGGGTTATAAGGCTTAATGGGGGCCCATGGAATGGTTTTCGTGTCAGTTTTGTATTGGATTGAAGGGGGTTCTTTGTGGGTTTTGATGTATTGGGTTGAATTCAAAATCTAGTTCTTCCTCTCTATACTCCTAGCTGTGTCGATCATCTCCGTCAATGTGCTTGGGTTTAAAACCCACAATTCTGCCCTCAACTTCTCATTCAATCCATTCACAAATACTGTAGCCATGGTTTCATCATCCAACTTCCCTACCGACACAGCTAAGAATTCAAACTGAGTTCGATACTCAGCGACCATACCCACTTGTTTCACTACAAAAAATCGATATAGCAACGAGCCATCTTGCAACCCAGTAAAGCATTGTAATACCTACGTTTTTAGTTTACCCCACGTTGTAAAAGATTGATTCCTTTCCTCGAAACGTAGCCACTCCTGTGCCTCACCTTCAAAACAAACACCAACAGCCTCCAATTTGTCCGTTTCCGTTAATCAAATAATAGAAAAATACCTCTTGGCATGAAAGATCCATGTATCAGCATTTTTGCCATCAAATATGGGTAAGTCAAGTTTTCTGGGGTACTTCTCTCTTTCCAAAATTCTACCAGCAAGGGTAAGAGTGTTTGCATTAGTTTCTGGTTCAGATTCGGTTATGGGTGTTTTTGAGTTGCTTGATTCTCTAGGTTGGTTTGAGGTATTTGTTATTATGGGTGTTATTTGGTGGCTGAGGATAGTTTGTACGTAAGTTTGAGTTTCTCTCATTTGATTGATAAGGAGAGTCATATTGGCACTGATGCCTTTGATATCATCTTCTAGTTGTTCAACTCGTGTTTCCATTCGAGTTTTTGGGTGTGACGACTCCATGTTTGGTTCAATGATACCCACAAGAGGATCTGTGGGCTCTGATACTAAATAATAAACAACAGTTCCAACAATGCAAATAACAAATGAATCATAAGCCAACAACAAAGGAAAGAAGAGATCTTTTGATATTCATGACATTGGACAATAGAGGACACCGCAGGAATTTGAGAACCTGCTTTTCTCCCACACTACTCCACTCAATACAAAATCATAATTGTTTTCCTCGATTCTGTTACAAGGTATATATATTCTAAAAAAGTGTAACAAACTCTGCCAGTGCATACAAAGGCCCCAACTGTAACAAACAGACAAAAAATAACATTCCTTTATTTACGTATTAACTTCATTCTTCCTATGCATCACCATACTTGAATCTCTCATTCCCTATTGCTGGATCCTGCCTTGAGAAGCCCCCCTGGACTTTTTCCTTGCGTAAACAAATCGTACTATAGGCCTGGTGGCCCTATCAAAAGGCCATTCAACTTATAATGTGACAATTGAGGAATAACCTTGTATTCAAATAGCAACAAGAGCTTTTCTAAATCTAAAAATGTAGACATTAAGTTCCTTGTTGTGAAAGAAAGAGTTCAACTGGTTTTGTTAGTATTAAGCTTATAGGAACCAACTCTATGATCACAACGGAATTAACACCCAATGCCTTTCATGAGCATATTACTCATATGGATGTTGTTACATTTGATGCCATTTGATTTAGTGGGAGTTCATGTTATGTTTTTTATGCTTGATACTATACTTGATGTCATGACATTAATGAAATATTCAGTTATTTTTTCAATTTTCTATAGTTTACTCTGAACTCTGATCTCATTTGGTTAGGTTTGGACTAATTGGAAATAGGCATGTATAGATCACATTACATATAATTTCCGTGCTATAAATCCACACTTAATTTATGTCATTTAGTTGAGTTTATCAGTGAGATCCTTATAGGTTTAGTTGAAAAAATCCTTTTGTCCTTATGTTAGTGAAGCTAATGGATATTATTGGTTTAGATGAGATTTGTATATGATTGGTAGTTTTGTTGTGTGAGCATATTATAATGCAATCTAAGTGAGAGATTGTTAGAATTTTGGACTGTATACATAATTATAAATGCATATGGACATTTAAACATACATATATTGCAGTAAATAATTGTATACATATATCAATTATAAAGTTTAATAACCTAATTGAAGTGATGGAATTTTATTCAGGGGTTCATCTAAACTAATATAAAAGTGTGAGGATTAATATATAAATATGTGTAGAATTCTTGAGGTGTAACTAACAAGTTAATAAAGCCCAATTTGGTAATTACACCCATTAGATTTTATAAACATGTTTTATCCCTAATTGACGTACAAAAATAATTTTTATTTAGTTTTAAATTAGTTATCTTATATCTTTTTTTTTGAATATGTTCATTCAGAAGATTATATTCATAGAACTATTTCGCCTTTATACTAAAACTCTTCTTTTTTTCTGCTCATGGATTCAAGTATGCTTCCACTATATTTCCTCTTCTCAAGCAATCTTATGGGCAATATTTTTTCCATTTTCCATCAAATTATTCTTTCCTTTTGGTCTTGTGTGTGAAAAAATTGTTTACCCATTTCTCTTTTTCATATTTGTATGAAATGTTACACATTAAAGTTTAGAAGGCAATTTTAAGATATATTTAAATCCGGAGAAGGGTTATATATTAAAGTAAGATTGACAATAAGTGAACAAACGAATGGTGAAGGGGGATAAAATTAGGAGTTTTCTTAGGGGGATTGAAAATTTTAAAGTTAAAAAATGGGTTAAATTCGATGTTTAATTAAATTATTTTATTAGTTTAATTAATTTATTTAAGTAAATTAAAATTACTTTAGATATATTAACTAATTATTTAATTTTAAATATTTGTAAAAGAGAATTAAGTCTCGTAAAATCATATGGTACACATGATAATGTATTTTTGTCACATTAATGTGATATAAAATTGAGTCATATCTCTACTATATTTTTTGTGTAAAATAATAGAATTTAATTTAAATACTGTAAAAAATTAACAAAAATTATATTTAGATATAAATGTTACAATTAAATTTATCTTTTTGGTGAGCTTGTCGTCATTTTCTTCATCTCTTTATTCCCCCATCTTTCGTCATTTTCATCTTCCTCTTTATTCCTCTGTCTTCTTCTTTGAATTTAAAACCATGACACGAGTTGTAGCAGTTTTGTCCATTTTCATTCAAAAGATTCTGTTTAATCTCATCTTAATTGCATAGCCTTTTCATTCAAAAGAATCTTGGCTTTATTAATTCATGGCCTCACTGCACGTGTGACCTAAATAATTTTATACAACAACTTAATTTTATAACTTAAAACATAAGCAAAGACATCGCAAAATTTTAGTTAGATACTTAATTAATAATAAAAGGTGATCATTGGAACAATTGGTAAAGTTGCTCTTATGATCACAAGTTGAAGTCACGGAATCAACCCTTTTTGCAAAAATACAAATGGAAAGTTAGTACTATAGTATATCAAAATTTTATTTGTTAAAATACCAAAAATATAATGTTTATTTTCTTTGGCTTAAAAATTCAACTAAAATTTTTTTTTTTTTACCAAACTAAGAATTTATTTATTATTTTTTCATTTCATATCACTAATTTAGTCATTAATGTGTATTTTCTTATGTATTAATTAATCATAAACACATAAGATGAGATAATTAATATTTCTTATCATACTTAGTAAAAATTTGACATAGTTATATCTCTATTATATTTTTTATCTATACAGAGCTTAACTTAAACATTTTTAAAATGATAAAGTTTGTTTTCAAATATAAGCTTTAAGGTTAAATTTAGTCTTTTAACTCAACAAACATCTAGTTTTAAGGTTTTAATTTAATATTTGCAAAGTCACAAAGTAAACCCTCTCAAGTGTTATGTAATTTATGAAAATATATTTGTTATTAGTGTGAGTTTCTTAATCATATAAAGAAGCTAACACCAATAACTTTATTTTTAAAGTTTTTATTTTTCTCCTTAACTTTTAAGAATATAAATAATAATTGATTAATACATTAATTCAAGTTTTACTGAAAAATTTTTATGTTATGTTATATTAAATATTGTGAAATCATACTAATTGAAAATTTTCAATGTTTAATTATGTATATTTGAAACTATCCCAATA
>JANQBM010038152.1:0-10497 GCA_025594535.1 Erythroxylum domingense | reverse complement strand
TCTGTATAGGTTGATGTAATTAGATTATTGATTTGTAAACTCATTTAAATATAATTCTACAACATTCAAGCTTAATTTTCCAATTTGTTGTTTTGCTGCAATAGAACTCTATTGCTTCCCTCTTACCGAATGACTCTCTTGGTCTCTCTAGCAATTTCACTCTTTTTGTTTGTGTTTTTGTAAGCAATAAAATGAGATGATCTAGGTTTTGATTAAATGTAGGGATTTTGCTTTCGGTAAGAGGGATATATTTTTGTGGATTTATTAAATCCAGAAGAATCCTTATACCTTTTACAAAGCGGGTGATTTCGAGATCTATTTCCTTTGTCCTTTCTTTTACTTTGTTTTCCTTTTTATTGGTTTTGTGCTCAAACTTACAATTAAAATTTCTTTTTTTCCTTATTTTTTGAAATGTTAGTGTGTGATACTACTTCAGTAATGATACTAATCTTTTCTTGATGTTATTTCTATGTTTGATTATGATAACGGTAGAGTGAAGATTTTTGTGGTAGATTAATATGACCAATTTGGTACTCTTTTCTTTTTTCTAAATTTGACAGAAAAATTTAGAATTGGCATTAAAATGAGGTATTCAACAGAAAATACGAAAGAGTAGATACTTTTGCCTATGTTTAGCAGTACTTTAGTTTGAGAGGTTATTCTTCGTCAATTCAATGGTTAGTGATTTTGTTTCACTTTATTAAGAAGCTTTAATATTTTTACATGACATAAAATTACCCTATTGGTTATTTAGATAATACAGTTTGTAATTATAGTATTGGTTTGTTTTCTAAACTGATTCATGGTTTATCAGTAATCATATAATATTTTGCTAGACTTTTGTATATTACAAAGACAAATAGACTAAGCAGACCTAAAATTAAAATATCTATAAAGCATGGTATGTTGAATATTCCATGTCGTTATGCTTTAAACTTGTCTAATCAATCAAGTTTATATGTTTTAATCCTGATGATGATCATTAGTTTGCATAATTTGGACTTATTTTCTTACATAATTTTTAAGACTTTATTTTCTTGCATATGATTTCTTATTACTAAGCCTACAAGAAGGATTTAGTACATGTCTTTAGTTATGCATGTCAAAGTAAACTAGAAGGCATCATTTAACTACATGTATAGTTACTCAAATTTTTCATCATATTATAAGCCTCTAACATTAGTGATTTAAATGTCTTCTTACAAATGTCTCGTTTAATATTACTTTAGTAAAAGGATTAAATACGCCGATGAAACTTTGTTCATGATCTTACTCCTATAGCATGATGGATCATATTAGTTTATGATGTTGTATTAGAACAAGTGTATTATATTAAATATTTCATATTCTTTTCACAGGCCCTGCATTATGTTGGAGAGCATCGCTCATCTTTCTTCGTTGTAGTTTAAAGTTGTCTATCCATCCAGGTTAGTCACCCAATTAATATTTACCATATGTATTGCGTTAATAATACGATTATAATATCTTTGGATTTTATTTGAATGTAAAGGAAGTCTTGATTTTGTGTTGTTGTTTAGAATATTCTTTTAATCATTGATAAGTTTTTATGTTCTTCTTTAATAGCCTAAGTATTTATTGAATGTAGAATGAGTTTGAGATGTTATGGATGATTTGAGTCATTAATAAACCCCTAGGATGGTATATAGGCTGGAAACAATGCCACGTACTATAGTTTTGAAATTTTAGATGAGTTTTTTATGTTCTTCTTTAATAGTCTAATATTTACTATATGTGGAATGAGTTTTTAAATCAATTATAGGTGATTAATGCGATCGATTAATTATAGATGATTAATTCGATCGATTAATACTTCAACTTAGATGTGATTAATTCAAACATAGTATTAACTCAAGGGATTAATACATTTCTTAGACAAGACAATATATTCTATAATAAACCACTAGGACGGTATATAGGCTGGAAACCTATGATGCAGCCCCCGTGAGGCTTATCGGTGAAAAATTTCACGAGTCTAGGAGTCATAGCAAGAACTTGTTTTTTTAATTCACAGGTGTAAATAATGCCACGTACCATAGTTTTTGAATCAATTGTAGGTAATTAATTCGATCGATTAATACTTCAACTTAGATGTGATTAATGCAAACATAGTATTAAAAAAAGGGATTAATACGTTTCATAGACAAGACAATTCGTTCCATAATAAACCCCTAGGACTGTATATAGGCTAGAAATTCGTGTATAATAAACCCCTAGGACTGTAGCTCCTATGAAGCTTATTGGTGAAAAATTCCATAAACGTAGGAGTCATAGCGCGAACTTGTTTTCTTGATTCATAGGTGTAAAAAATGCCACGTACCAATATTTTTAAATCAATTGTAAGTGATTAATTTAACTATTTAACACTTATGGGATGTTGTGTAAAGTTGAGATGTTTTGTAAATTTTGGAGAACATGAAGGATACTAACTATGGAATCACTGTTTTAAATTAACAGTTTTTCATAAATGAGTAATGTTGACAGATCTTGGATGTATAGACGATTATCAAGTGATGGTTTCATTAATCTTGAGTTTGTTAAGGGAGTTGAAGCTTTTATTCATTATGCATATTCTCAACCTGCATATATGGATGGGTCAAAGCTTAGATGTCCATGTAAAAAGTGCAAACACATTCATTTCCTTCCTATTGATGAAGTGAATGGGCATTTGTTTAGAAGAGGGTTTGTCCCAAATTATTTTGAGTGGACATGACATAGGGAACCGTTGTTTGTAGCACCTCAAGGGTAATGGAGCACAATGGTCAGTAAGCATAAATGAGTTTGAAGGGGAGACTAAATTTAGAACAAATAATGTGGATGCAAATGAAAATCCTTACACGTAAATGGTTTGTGATGCAGTCAGTTATACCTTTCAGGAAAATATAGAAAATCTTGAAGAGGAACCCAACCCATAATCCAAATATTTTTTTGACTTACTACACTCAGCTGACCAAGAACTATGGCTAAATTGTGAGACAATGACTTAATTGTCTTCAATTGCTCATATCTTGAACATAAAGTCTGAAGGGTACATTTCTGATCGTATTTTTGATTAAATTCTTGGATGGCATAATAAATCATTGCCTTCTGATTAGACAATGGCTGATAGTTTTTACAATATGATGAAAATTATTAAGGGTCTTGGTTAAAAAGATTGATTGTTGCAAATTGGGATGTATGTTGTGTTAGGGTGATGATGTTGAATTACAAGAGTGCAAATTTTATGGTCAATATAGGTTCAATCCTAGAAAGCGTTCTATGAAAGGAAAGTTAATACCCTGGAAGTGGATGTATTATTTTCCGCTAACTCCAAGACTTCAAAGACTATATACTTTTGATGTTACTGTGTCTCACTTAATATGGCATAATAAATACCAACAGAAAGATGGAATAATGAGTCATCCATCAAATGCATTGGCATGGAAACATTTCAGTGACACCCATTATGAGTTTGCAGTTGAAAGTCGAAATGTTAGGTTGGGATTGTCGATGAATGGATTCCAACCTTTTGGTCAATCTGGCCAGCTATATTCATCATAGCCAGTCATACTTACTCCTTATAATTTGCCTCTATAGATGTGTATGAAAGAGGCATATATGTTAAAAACCTCCTCCCCCTCACAAATATGGTGAAGAGATATTACAGAAGATTGAGGAATTAGGCTTGCTGAAAGTGACAGAATTTAAAGCTGATGAATTTAATATAAGCATTAGTAGAAACTTTGGCCAAAGAAAACAAAGCATCTTTTGGAATTTGCCAATTGGAAAACTAATTTGATACGTCATAATCTTGATGTGATACATATTGAAAAAAATATTTTTGATAATTTTTTTAATACCATAATGAACATTGAAGGGAGGATAAAAGACAATATAAAATCACAATCTGATTTGACTCTTTTTCGTAGAAGGAATGAGTTACATAAAGATCTTCACACTGGTAAATATTTGAAAGCATGTTACACTTTGGACAAAAAATATAAGAAAATATTATGTAAATGGTTGAAAAGTCTAAAGTTTCTAGATGGTTATTTTTCAAACTTCGCAAGGTGTGTCGACATGAGGAAGTATAAATTATTGGGATGAAAAATCATGATTTTCATGTGTTTATGCAAAGGCTAATTCCAATTGCATTTCAAGAATTGCTACCAAATAAGGTTTTGGAAGTAATAATTAATTAAGTTTGTTTTTCAAAAGCTTAACATCATCTGAACTCAAGTTGGTTGAAATGGAAAAACTAGAAAGTGAAATTCCAGTAATTTTGTGTAAGTTAGAAGAGATATTTCCTCCAAGCTACTTTGACTGTATGGAGCATCTACCTTTTTACTTAGCACACGAGGCTAAACTAGTCGATCCAGTTCAATATCGCTATATGTATCTATTTGAGAGGTAATTTACACAAAAATGATTGTAATTGAAGTCATAGCATGTTTTAGTAACTAAATTCGTATAACCCTATTCGCTCATATAGTTATTTGCATCACTTGAAGAAAACTATGAAGAACAAGGCTAGAGTTGAAGGCTCGATATGTAATGCTTATTTAGTGGAGGAAGCTAGTATATTTTGTTCACATTATTTTGAGATGCATGTTAATGCAAGAGAAAGGAAAGTTCCTCGTAATGACGATAGGGAAGGAACTAGTGATGCTGATGGTAACTTATCTATTTTCACATATCCTGGGCAAACATATGGACGTTTAACAACAAGAATGATAACAGAGGAAGAAATTGAGGTTGCCCATGGCTACATTTTATTAAATTGTCAAGAGGTTCAACCTTTCGTGTTGTAAGTATCAAGTAATTATTTCGATTTTGAAATTTAGTGTTATTCATAACTAAAATACATAATAATGTTTTTAGATTATATGAGGAATTATTTCACGAGCTCATGCCCGAAAAAACACGGGATGTTATCAATAAAGAAGTTAGAAGAAACTTTCCTCGATGGTTCGAGCAATATGTAAGTTTTCACTTACAAATATTGAAATTAATGAATTATAAGATTTAAGCGTTCAAATGACATTATACTGTTTAATATGAAATTTACTTTTCTGTAGGACTTAGAAAATCCAATAGAGAACAAGTTCATAATTGAATCTTGTGAAGGGACCTTGCAAACTGTAAATCATATCTGATGTATTTCGCTAATGGATATAAATATCATACAGAATATCATGGTCATAGCATGGCAACAATAAATAATGGAGTTTGCATACAGGGAGAATTGATGGATTACTATGGGAAAATTATTGAGATACTTGAAATTGAGTGCCCCGTATTGCCAATAAAATGAAGTGTGATATTTAATTGTGACTGGTTTGATCCAATTCCAATTGTTGGTCCAAAAATGCATAGCCAATACAATCTAGTTGAAATCAACAAGCGAAGAACATTTCAATATTTTGAACCTTTCATGTTGGCTATGTAAGTGATCTAGGTTTACTATGTCCCTTTTCCTAGCTTATAACAAGATAAGTCAGATTGGTTGGCTGTTTGCAAAGTTAAACCTAGAGATGTTTTTGAATCACGTGGAAAAGGAGAATAGAGAATTAAAAGTGAAGCATTTCAGGAAGATGCTTATGAAATAAATACATCTGCCTACTATAAGAAAAATGTCATTTTGTGATGGACATTACCGACAGAAAACATTAACTTTCTATCGGTATTTAATATTAGCGACGGACTTTATCGACAGACATAGG
The DNA here is from genome assembly GCA_025594535.1 of Erythroxylum domingense. Classification (NCBI taxonomy): domain Eukaryota; kingdom Viridiplantae; phylum Streptophyta; class Magnoliopsida; order Malpighiales; family Erythroxylaceae; genus Erythroxylum; species Erythroxylum domingense. The sequence continues at coordinate 4,777 of JANQBM010038152.1, read as the reverse complement.
CGTTTTATAAATGACCGTTGCTAATAAATATCAATGGAAAATAATTTTCCGTTGGTAAATTTACAGATGGAAAAATGTAAACCGTTGGTAAATTTACCAACGGAACATTATTTTCCGTTGGTAAATTTACCAACAGTTTACACTTTTCTATCGGTATTTATTAGCTACGATGTTTTTATGACGCCTATGTCCGTCAGTTTTCTGTTGGTAAATTTACCAATAGTTTACATCTTTCCGTCAGTAAGTTATTAAAAAATTCCCGAAGGTTATTCCGTCTGTGATTACCGATGGTCTACGGTTGGTTATTCCATCTGTGATTATCCATGGCATACTGTTAGTTACTTCATCTGTGATTACTGACGGTATGTGGGTGATTCTATCTGTGATTACTGATAAGTGTTCTTTTACCGTCGGCACTGTCCCAACTTTACCGACGGAAGTTATTATACCGCCTGTGATTGTCGGCGATAGTGTTCCTCCCATCGGTAATTATTTTAATTTTACCAACAGATCTTAGGTTTCCGTCGATAAATTAATCATAATTTTTTTTAATAATGTACTATCAATACTGTCAATAAATTTTATTTCATGATGTTATAATTGATGTATAATTTAAACAACTATTAATGTAATAGTATACATTTAATTTTTTAAACATAAATTTGATTGATGATATAAAGTTGAAAATATCTTAATTGATAATAAAAACATTAAATTGTACATAATAAGTTTTCGTAATTCTAATAAAATGACCAAAAGTACATTATTAATTTGTAGACGGCAGATGTTGTGATTGGTGCGATGAGGTGCTACCCTTACCCTTCAACTCATCCACCTCATTATGGAACTGAGCTATGTTCTGTATCGACTGTTGCAACTGATCCATCAGCTGTTGCAACTGAGTTGCCAATATCTGCATTGTACTCCGAAGTTCTTGGACTTCATTGGTTGTGGACCGCCTACTAGATGCTATTGTATTGGACGTGGAGGATTGCGAGTAACATGTATTCACAAATGAACTTAAGCCGAATATTCTTCCTTGACGGTCCCTACCACCTACTGCATGAAGATAGGTTTTAGTCTCATCAATATCTTCAGACTGTTGAGACTGTCATTGAATGTTTTCTTGTATTTAGTCTTATCAGAAGGCAATGTTTATATTAGTAAGTGATAATTATTAAGAATTAATATTAATCCATAAATTTCACATACATTGAGTTCTTTACAATAATTGTTGATGAATGTCATACCATCATGCTTCTTAGTATGAGTGTGTAAAAAGAGTTGAAGGGGTAGGCCTCATGCCCATAGCCCTTTCCTATATAAGAATAAAATGTTATAAATGAATTAGAATTTATAAAAATTTTGGCAGAGTTTCCTCTATTTTTATGAAATCTACCACCTATTGAACAAAGAACAAAACTAAAAAATACAGCCATATATGGCACAAGACATTTATAACATTATCATTCTCAATAAGAAACACAAATTTTCATTCCAAAATTCACACATAAAATTCAATTGAAATACAACAAAGTAAAGAAATGAGAATATAAATGTAAATTGTAGATACTTATAAGTCTCTCTGCATGCTCTTGGTGGGTAATAAATCCTCCTGTATGTATGGGAAGACTCTCTCCCCCCGGATACTCTACATCTGTTGGTCGAATTATGCTCTGAAATGGACATTGTCTCAGGTGACATCCAATACTGCTGTCGACGACTCCATATTTGTTCATAAATATAAGGCGGTCCTACATCGGCCCTATGTATCGCAAAAACAAATCACTATAATGTGTATGTGCTTGTTTCTCCTACAGTCTATAAATGATCGTGTCAAATTGAGAATCTCAAAAAACTATTTCTGAAGCAAAAGGAAAAACATTCGATTAATACTTATGATGTAATAATATTTACCTAATTCTTGTATAAAATTGTTAATTAAAAAAGAAAATAATAATTTTTGTTGTACCTCAAACTCCTGATAATAAAACTCCTTTGTTGGCTAAGAGATATTCTTCCATACATAACCCTCAATATCAAAGTTCTCCTTGAATTTTGAGGTCATGTTTCTTGAGCACGGTCCAGATGGAATGAACCTAATTTAAAAACAAATAATTTTATATCATTTTGAAAATTAAAAATTAATTATAAACATATAGTGTTTCATGTATTTTCACTTACATATTATTGGAAATTGTAATGTAAGTTCTTCCATCAGGTCCCTCAGCTCCAGGTTGGCGGCCGCCTCCTTCATCATCATTGTTTACCCCTGATATCTCTGTCGGTATAGGGGTAGTAAATGATGCAGGGATGGTGGATGGTGTAGCAGCATCTACGGAAGGTGATGCCTTATCTGCAAGTTTAGTAGCTGGAGGGGGAGGAGGTGATTCAGTTCCAGCTGCTACACATGAGATGTTTCACCTGTACAGTAAGTAGCTCTGAATCGTGATCTAAATCTTGGTTGCAACATATCACGTCTTCTCTTTGGTGGCATATTTCAACCTGAAATATTACAAATTATAATAAAAAAGGACATGAACTTAAAAGTTTCATTGATTTACAATATAGTTTCATAAAAGTTTACTAGTTCAAAAACTTCGGTTAAAATTCATTGATTAGAGATTCTGTAAAGAAAGGATAGGAAAGTAAAACTATGAACCCAATATATATATATATATATATATATATATATATATATATGCTTCAAACACCTATTGTGGTATGAACTTCAACTTAAATCCACTCTCAGCTGTAGTAACTGCAAGTTTTCTACTAATCTAACCGAGTTAATGATGAAACCTATAACTTTGAATAGAGATGGGGTCAAATCAAAACTTAATCAAGTTTCTAATGCTACTCATGTATAATCTTCTTTTGAAGCTTAATTTATCAAGTTAATATATTTCATTCGTCTAGCGTACAAAAAAGGATAGCTAACTATTAGATTTAAGCACAATAGTATATGTAAACATTATTAGGTGGTTTTAGTTTGAATGGCGTCAAGCATTGGTTTTGCTTTAAACTTCAGTCTTTCGAAGTTATGAGAAGTAATCCCAGTGCACCAAAGAATATATACTACAAACATCATACAATTTAGGAAATGAAATTAAAAGAGTTAATAGATGCCATGTTTAGTCAAGATGGAAATAGATAAAAAAAAAGAGGGTAGGCAATAAAATTTAGGAGGCTGTAGAAGTGTAATATTTCACAAGAGAATCAGGGATGATGTATATTGAAAATGAAATAATTGATTAGTTGAATATAATATTTAATTACAAACATAAATTAATCGCTACCATCATTTAATTGTAAATCAAAATCATCTTCTTTTTTTGAATAATTTGAATCAAAATCTGGCTCTCCTTCAGATCTCTAGCCCTCCTCATCGTCTCCAGATAAAATTTTAACATATACATTACATAGATTGTTCAAAGGTTCAACATCCTCATATAGGACATATGCATTTATTTCATAAGCATCTTCTTGAAAAGCTTCACTTTCAATTCTCTGTTCTCCTTTTCCACATCATTCAAAAACACCTCTAAGTTTAACTTTGCAAATAGTCAACGAATCTGACTTATCTTCTCATAAACTGGGAAAAGGGACATAATACACCTGAATTGCTTGCATTGCCAATACGAAAGGTTCAAATGTCGAAATCTTCTTCGCTTGTTTATTTCAACTAGATTGTATCAACTATGCACTTTTGTGCCAACATTTGGAGTTGGATCAAACCACTCACACTTAAATATAACACTTCACTTTATTGGCAACGTAGGGTACTCAATTTCAAGTATCTCAATAATTTTTCCATAGTAATCTATCAATTCCCCTTGTATGTAAACTCCACTATTTATTTTTTCCATGTTATGACCATGATATTTTGTATGATATTTGTATCCATTAACAAAATACATCAAATATGATTTAACAGTTCACAAAGGTCCTTTCTTATGATCACATATGAACTTGTTCTCTATTAGATTTTCTAAGGCCTATAGAAAAGAAAATACCATATTAAAAAATATATTGTGGTTTGAACATGTAAATCTTATAATTCAATCATTTTAATAGTTGTAAGTGAAAACTTACATATTGCTCGAACCATCGAATAAAGTGTCTTCTAACTTCTTTATTGATATCGTCCTATGTTTTGTCAAGCATAAGCTCGCATAACAATTTCTTGTATAATCTAAAAAAATTATTATGTATTTCAGTTATGAATAACATTAAATTTCAAACCCAAATAATCAATTTCAACTTACTGCACGAAAGGTTAAACCTCTTGACAATTCAATAAAATATAACCATGGGCAGCCTCAATCTCTTCCTCTGTTAACATTATTCTCATTAAACATCCATATGTTCATCCAAGATATGTGAAAATGGATAATTTATCATCAGGATCACTAGTTCCTCCCCTATCATCATTGCGAGAAACTTTTCTTTCTCTTGTGTGAACATGCGGTTCAAAATAATGTAAACAAAATGTCCTAGCTTCCTCCACTAAATAACCTTTCGTGTGTAGCCGTGAACTTATGGGAGTCTGTGATGATCTCCAGTGCCACTAGCGGGTAGGCAGGAAAAGCCTATAGACAGACAAGTGCACTTGACTCTTAAGGGACCGCCACAAACCCATATAAGCATGCATTTCACAAATTTCACATAATCGGCCAAAATGGCCCTTTTTTCGAAAGACATGATTTTTACATGCATTCTTTTTCACTTGGCAACAAAGTATACAAACATTTCCAAAATTCATTCATACACAAAA
>JANQBM010038143.1:0-10498 GCA_025594535.1 Erythroxylum domingense | reverse complement strand
TCCTCATTTGATTTGGGTAGTCATAACGTCTTGCTAGAGGCCACTTATGACTTATGGGCCTTGAAGTGTGATCAAGCCCATTGCTAACATCAAATGAGCCTACAGGGTCACACACAAAGAGTGATGTGATTTGGACTTATTCTCTTAGGCCTAATTTATTAGTCATTGAATAATATATGGATATATTTATTGGGCTAGAGTGAATTAAGTTGTCGGGCTTTTATTATATAAGATATAATGGGCCGAAACTTATTGGGCTTTAATGGGATTAGGTGTTCTCTATAAATAGAGAAAACTTAGGTCTCATAAGATAGAGACATCATTGTAATACAAAACCCTAGCCACCATCTGAGACAAGTGCTTGCGGCATTTGGAAAGAGTTTCAGGATGTGCTAGCACACGATAGCCATAGCCTAGATTGTGCATACTCGTGTGGATACCGGTAGAGGACATTCGCATGTAGCAGTGTCTACGAAACCAAAAAATAACCACCAATTCGTGTCAAAAAGGTATTTTTACGCATCCTATATGTTTTTGGTTATACATCGTGTTATGTTATGGTCTCTTCCGCAGCGTATTGTGATTACTTGGGCCATACGCGATCCAACAGTAGATCACTTATCTAGACTGGAAGGAAGGGAATGCAAGACAAGCGAAGATAATAATGAAAATTTCCCTGATGAAAACTTGATGTTGCTCGAAAGTTTGGCTATATCATAATTTGCTGATGTCGTGAATTATGTTGCTAGTAGTGAACTTCCTTCTAATTTATCTTAATAATAAGGAAAGATATTTCTATATGACTGTAACCAATATCTAGGACATCTTAAAGCGATGTCATAAAGGCTAATATGTTGGACATTATGGAGCTAACAAAATGACAGTTTGGATACTCAAGAGTGGATTTTGTTGGCCACAATTATTTAAGGATGCACAGAATTTTGTGGTACAATGCGATCGATGCTAAAGAATAGGTAACATCTCCAAAAGAGATTAGATGCCTTTATCCAACATTTTAAAAGTGGAAGTCTTCGATGTATAGGGAATCGACTTTATGGGTCATTTCCCATCTTCAATAGGAAACATGTACATTTTAATGGGGGTAGATTATGTCTCACGTTGGGCTAAAGTAGTGGCATCTCCATCCAGTGATGGAAAGGTGGTGCAAAAGTTCATAAAATGGCTATTCAATCAGTTTGGAGTGCCACGTATGATAATAAGTGATGAAGGTACACATTTCTAAAATAGATCTTTTGATGCCCTTTTAAAAAGATTTGGAGTGCACCATCGTGTTACTACACCTTACACATCCATAGACTAGTGGCCAAATAGAAGTTTTCAACTAGGAGTTGAAATGAAATTTGGAAAAGACAGTGAACAGCTCTAGGAAGGATTGGGCAATAAAGCTAGACGATGCCTTATGGGCTTATAGGACTGCTTTCAAAATAGCTATTCGAACAATTCTTTATCGGCTTGTGTATGGAAAAGTTTATCCTTTGTCGCTCAAACTAGAATATCGGGTGTATTAGGTGCTAAAAGCATTAAACTTTGATTCAAGCAGGCGAAAAGCGACTTTTGCTACTGGACGAACTTTAAGAGTTTCATTATAATGCCTACAAAAATGCCAAACTCTACAAGGAAAAAGTAAAGAAATGGCACGATTCTCATCTTAAAAAAAGGAATTTAAAGTAGAAAATGTAGTTCTTGAAGTAAATCACTTGTTAATATAGAAATTATGTATGATATGTAAAATACTCAAGAAGGGGGGTTGAATTGTGTCAAATTGTCTAAGATATGAATTTTTAAAAACTTCTTGATTTTCTTGGAAAATTCAGACGATTACAAGTTTAAACAATGCACTTAATTCACTAGCCTTCGGGTTACGAATAGAGCTAATAGCTAGTTGAGAACGTGATGTAACTGAGTAACTAGATTGACACGTATCATGAATGTATGCCTTCGCTTTGAAAGGCTAAAATTACATTCTAACTAAGCAACTTAATAAAAACATTACTTTGTCGAGTAACCGGATCAACATTCATCACCAATGTTTTCCTCCATGTAAAAATGGTTTCTAATAAAACCTACCAAACTTATAAATAGCTTAACTTTTCATGAAAACATACTTAGGATTAGTTGCAAAGTTTTAAGGACCAAATAATTATTAATATGCATGTATAAATGAAAGGGGTTAATAAACTTATCATTTAACTTTTGATTGATATGTATATTTAGTCCAAAGCTCCGACACGTAAATTTTGTGTGATAATGATTTAGAACAAATTGAATGATTGTGTTTAAAGTTAAATTTATTTCATGAAGCTGAAGCCATTGTCTTATTACTGCAATATGTTCGTTATGATTTTATGTTGCTTGTTCTTTTGTTTGCTTAAGGACAAACAAGAGTTTAAATGTGGGGATATTGATAAGTGTAAATTTCGTCATGTTTTAGGGCATAGTTTGATATGATTTTAGCCGTAAATTCAATCATTGAGTATGTGTTTAAGTTAGAATTATGTTAGTTATTTATTTTTTAAGTATTTTATGGGTTAGTACAAGTCTTTAAGCTTAAATATTATCTTTTTAAGGTTCCTTGATGTGTTTGGTAGTACTTTAGGGTCAACATCAAAGAATGGAGGAGTTTTGGAGACATTCGGGCCGAAACAATGACCTATGATCGTGGCATATCTGGCCATGTTCATGACAGAAGCACTAAATTTGGCTCACGATCGTGGCCTACATGCCACGATTATAATAAAAGCCCAAGAAATGGCCCATAATCATGGTCTACAGGGCCATGATCATGGCTTACGTCGGGTAAACTTATAGACACTCAAGCAAGTCAAGTTTTGAGGTTTTTATGGATCTTTTGGACCTTGGAAAAACCCTAGGTTACCCAAAACATAAGAGGATATTTAAAGAACAATAATAGAGGTAGAGAGGGAGCTTTTTCCTCAACCATCTTGAGAAATCCTAGAGAGACATCATATAGAGATAGAGGAAGAGAAGAAGGAAGAGAGAAGAGGAGAAGAAGTTGACTCGAAGTACTTACTAGATCTGGAGGCTTCCCGACATCACTGCCTCGCGTCATCCATTTTAGATTGTATTTCCTGTTATTTTAATTTTTATCATTGTATAGAATTGGATTGAAGAGTTGATAATATGATCTAGAATTTAGAGGATGTTCTAAACTCACCTTCGAAATTTTATTTTTGAATTAATGAGAATCTAATTGTTTATATGTTTATTAGATATGCTTGTGGTTTGATTCTATGATTCCATAATTCGGTAATAAACTGAGTAGGTGAATCAATTAGAAAATGATTAAATTGGACTAACGAGAGTTAAGTGATCTAATATAAACTAGAATTGAATCAGATTGAAAAATTGTGCAAAGAGAGATCTTGTATAAGTTTCCAATAGTTTATTAGAGAACTTCATAAGTAATTAGGGTTTTGGATAGGTTGTGAATTGAGAGATTGCAATCTCCATAATTTGACTAGGGTTTAAGATTTAGGGTTAATGGTTACAACTCGAGAGAGAATAATCAACCCTAGGATAGCCTAGAACCAACAATCTGATAATTCGTAATTAGTTAGGTTAGCATTAATTATAGGTAAAATTACCTTTCTCTCAATTGATAATTTCCTTTGGTTGATTCATGGGTGTCTTGCAATTGCTTAGTAATTAGTATTTTTGTGATTGATTCTTAATTTGAATGATTGAATTAAATTCTCATTTTTGTTTCGTTACATCTTGAATTTTTGTTATTTGTTTCTGGCCTTAGATTTTAGGATTAGATTAGTTCCCTCCTTGGGGTATCTACACCTTTAGTACTATGTTAATGAACTGTGCACTTACAGACTATTGAATATCTATGGAAACGATGATTGACTTAGGATGGGAAACTAACATTATAATAGGCAAATAACCATTGATAGAATTCGGGTAATGGTAAGTTCCTTATTTATGCTTCAACATTTACAATGAGGCTCCAAAGCCTGTATTAGGAGTTGTGAGTACAATTATACTCTTTTTTATGAAGAAAAATAGTTTTTAGTGCATAATATTGTTGCTTGTGCTTTACTTGAATCATTTGACATACTTATAAATTTTCTCATTGTATTTCAATTCATCACCGTAAGTTGAGCATACTTAGTTATACATCTCATCCTAACTTGAAAGCAAACCAAGGTATATAAAATTACACATTAAAGGCTATATGATTACCATTCCAAAAAGATAAAGAGTGCTTTTAGTATAGCCATTTTTAATGCCATTGGTTTGATAATGCTAATGCCTAAATGATTTTTCTTCTTATTGTATTTAATTATTTTAATTTGTATTAAAACTTTAATAAAACCTAAGTCACCTCCTTCTTAAGTGTATTTTAAAATAACACCAATACAAATTGTAATGCAACTCCAATACCTAACAGTAGTAATCTTTATGTAATTATTGTTTGTAATAATTACAAGTATCATAACATTGTTATCAATTTATTAGATCATTATAAAAGTATGCCAACATCAATTAGAACATATATTAAACACATAACTGATTCATAATAGATCAAACAAATCAATTATACTAAATAAAAGAATTAAAACATATTGTAGCATAAATTAGGGTTCATCTAACCTAGACACTAAAGAAGTTTGGCTACACATAAGAAAAAACGAAATCAAACATAAACTGGAACAAAACAAATAGAAAACAAGGAATTCATAATTTTAAACTCCATTTCTTTACAATGCAATGTCTTGTAAGCTAGAAGTTTGATCTTGTATTTTATTGGATCTTTTGATGATTTCTTAATGTTTTCCACATTCCTGGATCAATATTGCCCCTTTTGGACGTTCTCCACTTTTGGAATCTTCTCCAAAAATCTACTACCCTTTGTTTGCCTCCGAAAAACATCTTTTATATTGAATTCTAGGGTTTTGACTGATGCATGGTCTGGTGCACAACCCTGCATCAAACTATACATAACCAAATTTTTTGGAAATTACAAATCTGCACAACATGGGAGACGCGCATGGGCAAATGCACGATCGTGCATACCTTCTATATGTTGAATCTTCATTCTATGTCTTTTTTTTATCCAAGTTATTCTCCTTAAGTCCGTAAAGGCAATTATATTCTGTAAATACACTTAAAGAAAATTAAGTACTAAATATACACCAAAAATATAATTCATGAAACAAAAATACATCAAATATGAGGTAAAAATATGATCAATTATACATTTATCAATGATCATATTAGAACAAAAGTTCTCTTTTCTTTTTTCTTTTACAAGTTAACATACACTAAATAATTATATAAAGCTTCTAGTCACCTACTCCCTTGAATCACTTAAGATAAATTTATACTCTTATAACTATGGTATAGACCTTGATGGCCCATCAGTGGAAATCATATAAATAAGTAACAGTAACATGACACAAGCTCTTTGATTATACCATTATAAACAACATTCTCTTGGACTATACAAAATACTTTATGGACCTTCCATCATTTGCTATAGCTTGGGAGCAACCGATGTATGAAGATCAAACACCTCATAGGGAATGCCAAGCAAACTAATTTATAGGTTGAAAATTGTAATTCAATATGTCCACTTCATTTGAGTTTTGACATATTTCAACTCAAACATATGTTAAAATCAAATCCCAAAGTTAAAGAGCTAATCAGAGTTAATAACTGGTACATTAATTACAGAGGCTTTGATTGCCAAAAGGATGCATTACCATACTATATGCCTAAAATTAAAGTTAAAGATAGAATCATCTAGTCTTGAAGTTAATAAAGGTCATTCACAAATAGCTCTTCATTAGAGTTCTTTAAACTATAAACACCTAAAGTCCCCTAGCACAATATGATATGGTTCAAAGAACATAGTCCAAGATCATAATATAGCTCACCATACTTAATAGATTAAGCATTGTTGTCATGATAAAAACTAGCATATACATAAACAAACAATACGGCTCCTGTCATATAGTACTAGAATCTAGGGACTATATATAACTCCAATGCTTATTCATAAATGAAATATAAATAATAATACAAATTGCCTATAACTAGTAATGTAGAGAACTAGCTTAGGATAAGTGATAACATCATTATGGAAATTTCCAAAGAAAAATTGCCTGAGGATGATAAGCTATTGCTAAAGATTGCTCTAGGCACGATTGTTTATGAAATATGACATGGGAGGAACAATAAAAGATTCCAAGGGAAGCAAAGGGATTCAAACACTTTAAACATCATCATCATTTACAGGATTAATAAGCATAATTAGACCAATCTTAATAACTTTAATTGCTATAACATTGTTGCAGTTACATTTAGATTGAACCATTTATTCCAATGTAAAATATTCTTGCTCTTCAATAGTTCCCTATACATCTTAGCTATCAATGGGATCCAATACTATTAAATTCGTTGAACTTGAAAAGTGATGCCTTATTTTTGGAATATAATTTTATTTAATTTCCAAAAAAAGATTGTATTATAGAGGAAGATTACAATTTATTAAGTGTATGATGAGTTCCTTACACACTTATTAGGTACCACATATGTTTTTCTCTAAGCACTTAATTAAGTCCTATGAGAGGTTGATGAGGAAATTTCTTTGCAAAGGAAGGAATAATGGGAAAGGGCATGGTAAGATGAAATGGAATAAGGTTACCAAGCTGACACAAGAAGGAGGAAATTCCATAAGCTTGAGTAATAAGGTATTGACAGGAAAAAGGTTATCGAGACCAGTTGATATTAAATAACCTTTATGGACTAGGTGAATCCAAACCTATTTCTTGAGGGGCAAGACAATATAGGAGATTGAACCTAGGCCATCATTCCTATTTTACGACTTAGTTACTAAGGATGAGGATAATTTTAGCAAATCATATTAAGTGTAGGATAGGGAGCAAGGAAAAGGCATTACTCTTTCAATAAAAATTGGAAGTAATATAGTCCTTTTAATTGACTACCTAATGCTAAACCACTTACTAAATTTCCCATGCAATACTATGGTGAGTAGTTGGATACAAAATGATGAGTAGGTGAATAGTTGGATACACAATGATGAGTAAGTGAGTAGATGGATACAAAATAATGAGTAGAGCAATGTTCCTCTAGGTTGGCACTACTCTACTAGGCTATAATCCTTACTAGGGAGAGAGGGAAAGGGGACACGTACTGATGTGCATTGAACACCCCAAAAAATAAAACCTAACTCTATATAACTAAATTTATAGTAGTGGTGAACAAGGATCATACCCATAGAAAGTGTGTGAATAGATTTTTTAATGGATAAACCAATGTTTAAGATCAGGGGGTTTTGGATTAATTAGATTAAGCAAATAGAGTAAAACTAAACTATTGAACGCAAATCAAATCAAACAGTATAAAATTGATAAAATTAACGAATAGGTTTCAAATCTAGTTCATAGTTTAATCTCAATCTTTACACGAATGAGCATAATCGATCATCATGTTGTTCTCATACAAATCTTTGAAACTATCAGCTATAGATTAACAACAAGCTATAATAATCCCAATTTTCCTTTAGATGGTATCTAATTAAAGCAAGCTCTTTAATTAGGTCTAGATATTAGAAAACTTAGAATAAGGTCTCTAGATTCATGTTAAAATTGCATTACATAATAGGAAAACAGGTTAGTCTAGGAAACAACCGTATAAGCTCTTGTCATTTAACTATGTTATGTTATCCTTAATGATGGGCGACCATTAGTTTTAAACAAATGAATCAGAGTTATAATTATTATGTATTGTAATCTAGATTATGGAAATGGTACATACATAAGTAATCTATTCTAAGTGTTTGAATCATTCATAAATAAATCCCAAAAAATTATTCATAGAATAACATAATCAATTCCAAAATAGAGTAAGAACAACTTCATTATATTAATTAATTCCTAAACATGCTCGTTGGCCTCGATATCCCTATTGAACCATAGCTCTCCAAAAGGTAAAGAATCAGCCTCCTTTCGTGTCTCTAAAATATTCATGCCTCATTTGGTCTCTTAAATTCCCTTTTATGGTAAAAATTAGCCATATGTTATAATACATGGTCATTTACACATGTGTGTAGGTGACCGTGTGTGATCATAAACATACACATTTATAGTGAGTTACACAACCATTTACATGATTATGTATCTCACTTACACAGAAACTGCATTTTTGTGCTCCTACACAATTCCAGTGAGTACACAATCCTATACACGACCATGAATTGTAATAACTTCATTTCTTGCTTTCTTTGCCCGATATTCACCCTAATTCGTCGCCCTCTTACTTGCATAAAGACAAATAAGATTCAACGTTGATATTAATGCTCCAAGGAAATGTTTTTAACTTATTTTGGTTCTTGTTCCTCCAACTTGTATTTTAAACAAATTATGAACCAAAATAAGTATCTTAAGCACATTACAAAATTAATCACTAAGCATTAGGGATTAAATACATAGTTAATTAAGAACTTATCAAATTATCCCATACTTAGCTTTTGACTGTCCTAAAGAAACTATATATTAAAGTTTAAATCCAAATCTAAATCTAAAACACTTTCTCGTTAATCATATTTCCCAAGAATAGGTAGTCATAAGAAAAGAGGAACAATTTTCAAAACCATGATAAGAATAAACATTTAATGTTTTTACTCATAATCAATCGACAAACATTGTATTTAGTTACTAACCAATATATGGGTAGACTTGGACAAGCTATGTTTAACAAGATAAATCTTCAGGTACAATTAAACATGTTTGATGATCAAGACATTGCACAACTTTGCATATCATTTTAGTTCTCCACCATTAAAAATTCACATGCTTAATCATGAATCAAAGGACCTTTCAAGGTTGTAATGGGGCCAAAGGTTCAGGTAAGCAGTATTTAAATCATGTAGTTCAAAAGACATCAAACTAGTGAAGAAGGAAAAATACTCAATGAAATATCAAGTGCAAAAATCAAATCCATTCAAAAATGGGTACCGTTAACTATGATGAATGCAAAAACTTTATCTGACAACTTATGTTCAAGGCTTCAATCTACAAACTACATGAAGCACAAAAAATTAGAAGAAATCACTCTTATAAACAATGATGAAAAATACATTATAGCTCTAAGAAGTGACCCTTTATAACGACTTCTCCCTTATTTACATCACCCATTTTATACCAGTTCAGGAGGAAAGATTAACATGAATTACTTTGCAAAATAAATGACTTTCTTCCTTAATAACTTCTTTTCTTTTATTCTATTTTTCTTTTCTTTTCTATGTTTTTCTCTTTTTTAATAAAGAAAAAAATTGAAAGAAACTACATCAATGATGGAATTCATTGGTACGAGCTAAAAATCACATTCCATAAACTATAACCAACTTACATATATGCACACCCCAACACATATGTACTTGTGCATTCACAAACATGAACAATCATAAATGCTCCAGTAGCTTTAATGTTTGGGTAAGAAATTTAGTTAGTTTAAAGGCTCATAATGTGGTTAGCCTAAAAATAATAGTTGACAAAGCTTAAGGGGATTAACAGCAAGATAAATTATATAATTATATGTAGTGTACATAAGAATGTCTATATCATTTTCACACTAATGCATGTGATAAAATGTGGTTTTTAATAAAATACAGTCATGAAGGTCACACATGAACAAAAGAAAATGAGACTGATATGAATGTGTCAGTTTGAAAGGCTCAAAATCTCACTGACTTATATCTACTTACTAATCACTACTCTTCTAAAAAAAATGTACATTAACCAATCACAAGAGTAAAAATACATTCCTAAGTTGCTATGAATTTTTCTAGTTAATTCAACTCTTTAATATAACTATATAGTCTTAGAAGCAATAGAAAAAGATAGAATTTTTTAACATATAAAAAGAACTAAGAACATAAAAAAGAACTTAAAACAAATGTAACTAGCAAGTTCCCCACCCCCACACTTAAAACTTACATTTTCCCCAATGTAACATTAAATGTAAGAAATGAAGCATCTAGAAAAAACAATAATTGCAAAAATATAAAGGAAAATGAACAAACTCCTCTTGGGTGGTGTCCTAAATAGCACCTTTGTTTATTGTCATTAGCTCGACTACATGTTTTCCTCCTTATGTGATAAAATTTTGATCTCCAGGAATCACAACTTCTGAATTCCTACTTGAAATTCTTTAGGATAACACTTGAGTTGACGACCACTCACATTTAATATCGTCCTTGTTTTTAAGACTCTTAATCTCTACTACACCATAGGGAGAGACATTAGTAATCACAAAATGGTCAACCCAATAAGGATGTAATTTATATAGAAACAATTTATATCTAGAGTAATAAAAAAGCACTTTTATATTCCAAAAAAATAAAGAAGCATGTTTTGACCAATAAAAAAGTTTTTCCTCAAGATATTGAAAGCTTTAATTTTGTCTTTAGTTGAAAATATTTCTA
>JANQBM010038089.1:0-10501 GCA_025594535.1 Erythroxylum domingense | reverse complement strand
CTTTATCATATACATCTAAACATGTACAAGATAAATAATGCCTTTAAATAATTTGTCACTAAAATACAACCAAAGCGGTTGGCTGTAGGGCATAAACCAACAGGTGCACTGCTCAAGTCCTAGCCCCCAGCTCCTTGATACCCAAAATTAGTGAATTAAAGAAATTCCTTGGATTGTCTGAGGAAGTTAGGAACTTGACAATTACCAAAGAATCAACTTCCCGCTCTATCTTCCGGTAACCCAACTCCCAAGCAAGCAAGAGACCCGAATAAACACCCCATAATTCAGCACAAACTGCAGAACAAGTACCTATATTTTGTTCGAATCCTCCCAGCCAAACCCCAGTGTGGTTTCGGAGAACTCCACCTGCAGAAGCAGTATATGTGGTAAGTCAAAAAGCACCATCAGTATTTAGCCGGATCTACCTCAAAGGGGGCAGTGACAACCTTACAAACCGCACTACTAGTTTGTGCTAAGACAAGAGAACCCGACCCGTTAAGACCCTCGCTTTGATAATCCACTTAACTTGTTGGATGTATATGCTTGTTTGTTCTCTTTAAACTTTTTATATGCAAAAAGTTTTGTGATGGAAATCAACTATTCTCCAAAAACCCTCAACGCAACTCATGAATCTCAAAGACAAAGATTTGGGTTTTTCGGAAGTGTGTGAAGTGAGAAGGAGAAGACCTGGAAAGTTCAAGTCGAAGAAAGAAGGGAGTAACCTGTTGAATGAGTAAAACGTATAGCATCAGACAAGACATAACTCATGCACGTGGACAACACATGATAAAGGCGCAGAAGCAAAACTCAAGTCCAAAATGCAGCATTTCACTTTAAATGAAAACATGGTCTAATAGGCGTAAAAAAAAGGGGCAAAGCTGAGGCTTTAAAGTAGCACGTGCATGACAACATACAATATACATTTTGACTCAGTCAAAGGAACCAAAAGGCAGTAGTTGTCTAAAACTCCTATAAATATACAAACCTCAAGCTCCAGAAAGTACAGTACATTTTACAAGTCTTCCAAAAGATTACATTTCTGTGTTTCAAGTGAGGGAAAAACAGAGAGTGCTAGAGTACATACTGAGGGTACTAGAGAGTTTGAAAAACTTTTGCAGGTCTTAGTGTATACCCAATCTCTTGTATTTCTTCCTTGCTTGATCCTAATAAAATCCAGTGTGTGTGTGATTGGCCCTTGGACGTAGATAGCTTTGTGTTATCGAACCAAGTAAACTCTGTGCATTTTCATTACTTTCTTGTAAGTCTTCCATCTCTGCAAAATCAAGTCCAAGCAAATCATCATCAAATCAGAGAGTATTATACAGAAATAATACAAAGATTTCTAACAAGTTTTTTTGTTGGTTCTTGCATTTATTTAGTTCTACCTTAATTGTTCGGTTACTTTTCCTCTTTCGACTTATTTTAGAATTTTTGTTTTTCTTTTATGTCATGTACATTGGGATAATGCACAACTTAAATTATGGAGAAGGGAATATGTTTATATCTTAATAGGGAACCATTCTAAGAAATTTTTTAACTTTAAAAGAATATTGATTGAGATGATTCATTATAAGTTTGGATGTTATTATGATTTGATTTGTTTAGGCATATAGTCATCAGCATCAATGATTAAGTTAATTTCAATTTACTTCATTAATTTCGAAAACGGACACTAGATTTACACTATGATACTTTGTGTATAACCTCGACATATAATTGAGTTATAAGTTAAAAATTTTTAAGCACTTGTAGTAACCTATTGAAAGAAAGAAAGAAAATTCAAAGTGAGCATTAAATAAATTCACTTCACTGGCTTTAAACCAGGTAAGAAGTTTGAAGTTAAAGAGTGTTGTTAGTAGCTATTTGAAAAACTGACCTAACTGAGTAACCGGAAGTATTCATGACAAGATGTTTACTTTCTCGTCAAAAGGGTAAGTGACTGTTCAAACAAGCTTCTAAATGCTCCAATGTTAACTTAAAGTTAGTGTTTTGAAATGGTGATCTAATTAAGAAACTGGGAGTATTCATGATAAGGTGTTTACTCTCGCGTCAAAAGGTTAGGTGATTGTTCAAACAACCTTCTAAATGATCCAATGTTAATTTATATGCTTTTTTTTCAATAAGGGTTACGGAAATGTTTGAAAGTTGAAGCATCTTTCTCATGTATGTTGAACAAATGATGAAGAATCTTCATTGATGTGATTGCTATGTTAAACTTTTTCTTGAAATTGTCTTCTATTTAAGTTAAGAACAATAAGATTGATTTAATTGAAGTCGACTTGAATGTCAAATATATAATCTGGAGGATGACGACATTTGTTTTGTGTTTATAATATTACAAGGATTTTACTTCTACTTCAGATTGTGAAAATTGATCGCTTTCGTTACTCTTCTCTTGGTTGGCTCTTGCATTGTACAAGCTATTACTTTTAACATATTATTCAATTATTTATGTTCTATCCTTTGCTTGCTTTTAGAATATCTGTTAGCTTGTAGGTATTTGAAATTATATGTACAATTATGGTCATATGATCATGTGCTTAGTGTTCAGGATTGTACTATAGCATTTATCTGTAACGACAACAGTTCCATTCTGTCTCAACAGTTTGTTCCCTACCTCTTTATAGTGGGGAAATGGTAACTGCGAATAATTTTTTATTTGAATTTAATTTATTTTAATCACTTTTTTAATTAAACTTTAAACTTTAAGTTTCTTTTTATTTTAGTTCAAGTAATTAGGCTTAATTCAGTAGTGTGCAGCTTAGTCCTTGTGGGAGACGACTTTGGAATACTTGATTTATAGGTACTAGGAACAATTCTGTGCGCTTGCAGATTTTGTCGACCATTAGCCAATGAAATCCAGAGAGTTTTTAACAAGATCAGCACAAATGACATGTCTTAGCGCACAAGTTACATCGAAAACTTTGGTAGCTCATCACATGCAAGAATAATAGAGCTCTTTTTATAGTTAAAAATGAGATCTCTAAAATCAAGTTTTTTTCGTAAAAATGTAATAAAAACCTTATTTTTTGTATAATTTATTTTATTACTATTTTATATTTTATTTATTCACATTTATTTATTTATTTTTAGTATTATTATTGTTAGGGTAACGCCATAACTGTGGAACAAGTTCTTAAACAACTCTCTAAAACTAAAATTCAAGCTTTAATGAAAGGGAGCATGTGAACGATAATTTGGTAGGTTGACGTCATTATTAGCTGTTTTTAGCTCTGCTACAAAATAGTATAAGACATAGACATAAGCCTCTTTCTTTAAAACAAAGACACGAAATACCTACAAGCTAACATAGACATAAGCCTGTATTGTTTCTATAAACCTCAAAACCCAAAAAGTAATGTAAATTGCCCAAGTTTTTGAGAGTGAATTGTGTACTGAGTTTTGTGATAATGGAATGAATCTGTGATGTGTTGTTGCCAGTGATGAGAATGTCATCTACGTAGACTAATAGAATAAGGACAGTGCCATTGGTATGTAGATAGAACATAGAAGTGTCAGCTTTGGAATTGTGGAAACCCCATTGGAGAAGAGCAGATCGGAGTTTGTGATACCAAGCCCTTGGGGCCTGCTTCAGGCCATAGAGGGCTTTAGAGAGTTTGCAGACATGATTAGGGAGAGAGGGATTTTCAAAACCTTGAGGTTGAGTGATGTAGACAAGTTCATGAAGGTCACCATTTAGAAAGGCATTGTTAATGTCGATTTGCTGAATGCTCCAATTGTAGGAAGCAGCAAGGGATAGGACTACTTTGATAGTTGAGGCTTTAACCACAAGAGAGTGGGTATCGAGAAGTCAATACCAGGGGTTTGGGAAAAACCTTTTGCCACAAGGCGGGCCTTGTGTTTAGCTATAGTGCCATCAGTAGTATATTTGGTTTGAAAGACCCATTTAGTGCCTATAATGTGCATAGAGGGAACATATGGTACTAAAGTCCATGTCTTGTTTTTCCGGAGAGCAGAGATTTCTTCACACATAGCATTATACCAGACTGGAGTACTTAGTGCTTGGGTTATAGTGACTAGTTCTATGGAGGGGAGAGAATAAAGAGAGGCAGAATATATTTTGGGTTTGAAAATTCCACTTTTAAACCTTGTTTGCATATAATGGGTAGAGGTGAGTGTAGGATGAGCATTATGGACAATAAGGTGAGAGGAAGTGGGTAAAATAGGTGCAGAAGCTAAAGTGGGTGAGGCAGGTAGGGAAGAAGAAGAAGTAGTAGTAAGAGGAAGAGCAGGAGAAGTAGGGAATACCTGAGCATGTGCTGTGGAGGCAGAAGGCACAGTAGGTGATTCTTGCACAAGAGAGCTGCTTAAGGATGGCCTAGGATGAAGAAATTTGTGCGGAGAAACTGCAGGATGTAAAACAGATAAGGGTAAACTGGGACATGAAGAAGAGGCTGTAGAGGTGTTAGAAGAAAAATGGGTAGGATAAGGAAATTCAAGTTCATTAAATTCAACATGCCTAGAGATATGAAGTTTGCCCTTGTTGGTGAGGCATTTGTAACCTTTATGGACAGGGCTATATCTTAGGAAAGTGCATTTTGAAGTGTGGAAATTGAATTTGTGAGAGGAATAGAAACGAAGGTATGGAAAGCATGTGCAGCCAAAGGTTTTGAGATAGGTGTAGTTGGGCTTTTTGTGGTATAAGAGTTCAAATGGGGACAGGTTTTGTAATTTGGCAGAAGGTAGGTTGTTTATAAGAAAGGTAGCTGTGGTGAAGGCCTCAAGCCAAAACTGCAAAGGTAGATGGGCATGGGCTAGTAGTGTGAGCCCTGTTTCAGTAATATGCCGGTGTTTTCTTTCAGCTATGCTATTTTGTTGGTGGGTCTATGGACAACTGAAACGTGTTTGGATCCCATGCTTGGTCAGAAAAGGCAAGAAGGCTTTATATTCCCCACCCATGTCTATGTTAAAGCTTTGATTTTTCTGTTTAGTTGAAGCTCAATAAAGGTTTTGAATTGAATAAAGGTTACAAGAGCTTCGGATTTAAGTTTTAGTTTATAAAGCCATGTGAATCTAATGTAAGCATCCACAAATATTATATAATACCTATGACCTTCGGTTGATAGAAAAGGGGAAGGACCCCAAATGTCTCAATAGACAATTTCTAAGGGATATTTGGCAGAAATATCATGAGTTTGAAAAGGTAGTTTATGAAGCTTGCCTTGTTTACATGAATCACAGAATTTCAAGTCTTTGGTATTAAGATGCATTTTCATTGAATTAAGAACCTGTTTAAGTACATTGAATGATGGATGACCAAGTTTAGCATGCCAAACATTAACATCATTTGTGGAAAACTAAGTAGAAAAGTTTGTGGGTAAGGAACTAAGCTATAGGTGCTTGGAGGAGAAGATGGTGGTGGAGTGTTCTTTGACTTAGTGATGAGCTGAGTTTGAGGTGGAACATCAAGATTGTGGAGGCCATCCCGAACCATCCCCTTGAGAAGAATTTTCCCCGTGTCCTTGTCCTTGAACAAACACATCGTGTCAAAAAATTCCACAATTACATTGTTATCTTTTATGATTTTGGAAATGCTCAATAGATTTTTAATGATACTTGGAACAAGGAGTATTTGATGTAAAGGCAGTGGTGTGTGTTTATTATCTTGAAATTGAATATAAGATGAGCCAATATGTGTGATAGGAAGAGAGTTTCCATTACCTACTGTAATGTGACCATTATCAGTATAGTTTGAACCAATTGAGAGGTTATTAAGAATGGCAGTAACGTGATTTGTAGCTCCAGAGTCTACATACCAAGTAGAGGCACTAGGTTGGTTAGAATTAGCATTTGTTTGAGCTAGAAAGGTCTATGGTGACCCATTATATGTGTGGTGTTGACCAGTATTTTGAGACTGATGCTGTGTGAACGAATTTGGCTACTTCAATTGATGATTTCCATGCCATGACTGGTCAAAACGCTTGTAGCACCAAAGGGCATCATGACCTGGTTTTTGGCACAGTTGGTAGTATAGGTGATTGACACCAGTCCATCGTCCTCTGCCACGACCCCCTCTTCCTCTAGGAGCATGACGACCTCTTTGATTGCGAGATTGAGTGTGATTTTGTAACGTATGAACACAATAGTAGAAAAGAACAAAACGAAAATATCCTTCAAAATCACTGGCGTTTAGGGTCGCCAGGAAACCACATTACAGACCAGAAAAAAACATCCAGAAAGAAGGGGAGAGAAAATAGACGTTTTCTAATCAAAACATACCCTGTCCTTTTTCTAACCGTATTTGGCTTATATGCCTTCTTTTGTCACGCTTTCTGTGCCTCTATAATTCTGCTTAATAATCCAATCTATGAGGGCATGTCCGTGTGCGATTGCTCCTTCTGAGTGCTTGTGTAGCTGCAACGTCATTTGTCCCCGTGGCATCTGATGTGGAACGCTCACCATTCATAACAATACTATCCCCCTGAAAAGGAACCTTGTCTGCAAGGTTGTGACAAGAATGGCACTGGAGGAGTCGATCTTTGTCTTCCCAAGTTGCTTCATCCCTGGTTAGCCCATCCTACCTAATCAACCACTGCTCAACCGCCATCGAGCCACGTTGCACCATTCTACGTTGAAGCACCTCTGCTGGTTGGAGGATTAAAGTGGACATTGTATCCACTAAGTGCAAAGGTGTGATTTGTTCTGCTGGTATTCCAGTGCAACGGCGAAGTAAAGAGACATGGAATACCGGATGAATACGAGCAGCCTCTGGTAAATCAAGCTTATAAGCAACAGCCCCTATTCGTTTGATGACCTGGAAAGGGCCGAAATACTTGGGACCAAGCTTACTGTGACGACGGAGACGTAGGGAGTGCTGTCGATATGGCTGTAAACGCACATATGCCCAGTCTCCCACCTCAAAGCTCAATTCTCAACGTCGCAAGTCAGCATTTGCTTTCATCCTGTTCTGCGCGCGAGTCAAATGGTGTTTGAGCTGTTGGAGTAGCACATCACGCTGATGCAGTTGTGTCTCTACCAGTGAGTTTCTCGCTGTTCTCGGTATATAACGAGCCAGGGTTGGTGGTGGACGCCCATATAGCACCTCAAATGGAGTCATGTGTGCAGAAGACTGATATGAAGTATTATACTAGTAATCGGCCTAAGGAAGCAGTGAAGGCCAAGAAGTGGGAACAGAACCAACAAAACAACGAAGAAACATCTCCAGAACTTTATTTAGTGCCTCTGTTTGCCCATCAGTTTGGGGGTGATAGGCAGTGCTAAGACATAAAGTGGTGCCCTGCAAGCGATGGATCTCCTTCCAAAAGGAGGTAAGGAACTTTGGGTCTCTATCCGTAACAATTGAGCTGGGTACACCATGAAGCTGAATAATTTCAGAGGCAAAATCTGCTGCCATAGACTCACTTGTGATGGGATTAGACATGGCAATGAAATGTCCGTATTTAGACAAGCGATCAACAACTACTAATATCGCTGTCTTTCCTTTAGAAGAAGGAAGTCCGGTAATAAAGTCCATAGAGACACCCTCAAAAACCATGTCTGGCAATGGCAAGGGCTGAAGGAGGCCAGCAGGTTTTAAGTTTGAGTCCTTCATATGTTGGCATGTTTGACAGCTCGCGACAAACTCCTGCACATCCTTACGCATAGGTTGCCAATAGAAATTTGAAGACAAACGATGGCAGGTGCGGGTCGTACCAGCGTGGCCGCCAACTAAGGAGGAATGAAACTCATGTAAGAGTTGTTGGCGAAGAATAGAATCCATAGGGACCAGTAGTCAGCCCTTAAAAAAAATTAAGCCATCCGCAAAAGAAAATCCTGGGACCGCCAAAGGATCCTGTAATATCCGTTGCTGCAGTGCAAGTAAATCTGGATCAGATTGATTAGTGCGTCTTAACTAATCCACCAAATTATAACTAACTGTAGATAATGGATAGAGATGAGAAAACGTCACGCGGGATAAGGCATCCGCTACTTGATTGTGTCGCCCGGGTCGATACTGAATGACGAAATCATAACCAACCAATTTCGTAATCCATTGTTGTTGTTCAGGAGTTTGGATGACTTGTTCGGTGAGATTCTTTAAAGACTGCTGGTCTATTAGAATAGTGAATCGGTGGCCTAAGAGGTACTGTCTCCATTTAGCCACTGCTTTTGTTATCGCGAACATCTCCCTGTGATAAGTAGAAGCTGTTTGCATTCGTGGGCAGAGCTTCTGGCTGTAAAAGGCTATCGGATGCTGATCTTGTGACAATATCACACCAATTCCAATCGAAGAAGCATCAGTTTCGATTGTAAAAGATTTCGAAAAATCTGGGAGGTGCAGCACAGGGGCAGACGCAAGCAAGCTTTTAAGGGTGTCAAAAGCCTTCTGCGTGGATGAATCCCAATGGAAATTGTCTTTGCGTAACAAATCAGACAGTGCTCCTGCAATATGAGCATAGTTACGAATAAAACGACGATAATATCCTGTGAGGCCCAAAAAACTTCTAACATCTTTAACAGATTTCGGTTCAAGCCAAGATTCGATAGCCTTGATCTTATCCGAATCTACCGCCACCCCTTCGTTAGAGATCATGTGTTCGAGATAGCCAATTTGTTTCCACCCAAATAAACACTTGGAGAACTTCGCCACCAAACGATGGTCATGTAACAGCTGCAGCACAACTCGTAAATTATCCAAATGGGATCCCCACGTTGGACTGTAGATGAGTATATCATCGAAGAAAACCAGAACAAACTTACGGAGAAAGGGCCGGAAGATATCATTCATCAAGGATTGAAAGGTAGATGGTGTGTTGGTTAACCTAAAGGGCATAACTAGAAATTCATAGTGACCATCGTGAGTGCGAAATGCTGTCTTCTCTACATCCGATGGCTTGACTTTGATTTGGTGATACCCGGCCAACAAATCAAGTTTCGAGAAAAAGCAAGCACCATGAAGCTCATCAAACAATTCGTCAACAGACGGAATAGGAAAACGGTCACGTATAGTGACGGCATTGAGAGCGCGGTAGTCCACGCAAAACCTCCAAGAACTATCCTTTTTGCGAACCAACAGAACCGGGGAAGAAAAGGGACTAGTGCTAGGTCTGATTATCCCATCATTTAACATCTTAGTAACCAGCTTCTCGATCTCTTGCTTCTGATAATGAGGGTATCGATATGGCTTGACATTAACTGGAGGCGTGTTAGGGGAAAGAGGAATCGCGTGATCCTGGGAACGCGATGGTGGCAAGCCACTTGGCTTCTGAAAGACATCAGCAAAATCATCTAAAACTTTCTGCAATTCAACAGGATGTGCGTCGGATTGGATCATAGAATGGTCGATTTCTGGACGAGAAAGTTCTAGGCGGTAGAAAATCATGACAGAATCAGAGTGCTAAATTCGTCGCAAGGCATGAAGAGAGGCAGGGTGAGCCAACAAAGACGAATCTCCCTTCCAACGAATAGTGACGTTCCTTGAGGTAAATTCAAAACTGGAAGAACGATAATCCGTGAGTACCGGGCCCAGTGTGGCAAGCCAAGAAACACCCAGCACAATATCCCAACCCTGCAACGGTAAAACACATAAATCAACACAAACAGTGTACTGTTGAATGCAAATGGGAACCTGTCGAACGATTCCACTACAGAGCAGTCTTTCGCCATTACCAACTAACACTCCAAAACTAGCAGTGGGTTCAATAAGAAGATGAAGAAACTTAGCAATGCGAGATTGTATGAAACAATGGGTACTCCCCCCATCAAGCAAGATGTGTATAGCCGAACCGGATACGGTGCCAACAAACCGAATGGTGTTAGGGGAAGGGTCACCCGACATGGCAAAGTGGGAAATAGCGGTGGGTGGTGAGTTCTCAGCTAGTGGTGGTTCGTCCTTTACGGGAGGAGTGTCCGTAACTGGTGGAGACTCAGGGGAGAGGGCCTGATCCTCATCAGCTAGCAGTAAAAGTTACGAAAGATTCGAACACTTGTGATCCCACGTATATTTATCATCACAGTAATAGCATAAACCTTGTTTACGTTGCTGAGCTGCTTCGACTGGTGTGAGGCGACGAACAGGAAACTTCGTACCAGAAGCCAAAGTTGCGGACGTAGCAGGTGTAGACGCAACAGGTGAAGGGGCAGAAGTTTTGGGCGTTGGAAGGAGGTCCGTAGAACGACCCAGGGTGGGTTTAAGTGCCCCACGCTTATATAGAATGCGTTTCTCATGAAGGATGGCCCAACGAACGGCCTCGTCAAAAGTGGTGGGTTCAGTTAATAAAACTGCAGCTTTGAAGTCTTCCCGAAGGCCCGAAATAAAACAGCGGACAACGAAGAGAGAGGGTAAGATCACAGCCCTATTCATCATGTTCTGGAAGCGAGATCTGTATTCATCCACCGTAGACAGCTGGCGGAGCTTTGCCAACTGACCTTTAGGTGTCTCTAATTCAGCCGGGCGAAAGCGCTGTAAGAGGGCTTCCGTGAAAGGAGTCCACCCAGATAACTGCTTATTACGATGCATCCAGTGAAACCAATCAGAAGC
>JANQBM010038080.1:0-10501 GCA_025594535.1 Erythroxylum domingense | reverse complement strand
ACATAATCACCACAATATTAATCCACTCACAATGCTCTTGATTAATAACAAATTGGAAAATGGAGAGAAATTTATTATATGGATACGCAACCTCGACATCGCTCTCCAATATGAACAAATTTCGTGGGTATTAACGGACAATAAGCCTACACCTCTAGGTGATAATTTAACTCCTGAGCAAGTCTAACAACATGAGCGATGGCATAATGCTGATAAGACTGCAAAGTGCTACATTCAGACTTCTGTTAGTGCATTGCTGTAGAAGCAACTTGCAGGCATGCAAAATGCCAGTTCAATGGTCTCTCACCTATATGAGATGTTTGATGTGAGGAATAGATCTGCCAGGGTGAAAACTATCCAAACCTTTCACAATCTCAAAAAATAGCCTCGTGAATCGGTGCAGGATTACATGCTTAAGGTAACCTCTACAATTACTAACGTCGAGTTGCTTGGGGTGGAAATAGATGTAGAAACAAAGATGATCATGATCATCAACAGCTTAAACTCTTCTTTTCAGTAGTTTAAGTTAGACTATAAGTTCCACACTAAGGATTACACCTTGAGTGAGTTGATGAATACCCTTCAAAACACGGAGGAAATATTTAATATTAGGGTCAATAGGCCAGAGGCTTATGTGGCATCTTCTTCTAAGCCCAAGGGTAAGGATGCAAAAGAAGAAGTGTGCAAAGAAAGGGGCGGCCCAAACAAAGTTCAAGGTCTAAGCCATGAAAAATAAGGCCAAAGAGGACACTAAGGGAAAGTGTTTCCACTGTGGTGAGAAGGGCCAGTGGAAACAGAACTACACGGTCTATCTTAAGACCCTCAAGAGCAAACAAGGTATGGGTTTCCTAAGTTTGTTAGGAACTAGAAATGTGGCAGATTCATCTGATATTAGATTCAGGAACCACTGATCATGTTTATAATTCTATGAAGGGGTTTCAACAAAGGAAAAGGGTGCCTAAAGGCCAAATTCAAGTCAAGACAGCAGATGATCCTACGTTTCAGCAGAAGTAGTGGGAGTAGTTATCTTAGACTTTCCTAGTGGTCATAGGTTATATTTAGAGGATGTATATTACATCCCAATGGTAGTAAGGAACATGATTTCTATTTTTTGTTTAATAAAATCTAGTTATTCCTTATATTTTGAAAATGTTGTTTCAATATATAAGAATAAGGATTTTATTTGTAATGTAGTAATTAAACAAGGATTGCTCTTTATAGAACTTATGAAAAACTCACCAAAAGCCACAGTATTAATAAAATCAAGAAAATCCAATGACTCTAGCATTAATTTAAAATATCTATGGCACCTAAGGATGGGCCATATCAATCAGAAAAGACTTGACAGGTTAGTGAAGGATGTGATCCTTACGGGCTTAGACAATAGTCCATCACCCACCTGTGAGTCTAGTATTGAAGGAAAGATGACCAAGGCCTGATTTCCTTCCAAAGGAAACAGATCTAAATCTACATTGGACCTGGTAAACACTAATGTGTGTGGGCCCATGAACATATAAGCTAGAGGAGATTATGAATACTTCATAACCTTTATAGATGATTACTCTAGACATGGCTATTTGTATTTGATGCACAAAAAGAGTGAGTCCTTTGAAAGGTTCAAACAATTCAAAGTTGAAGCTGAGAAGCAACTAGACAAGCCATTAAAATAAGTTCAATCGGATCGAAGTGTTAAGTACTTATCTAGAGAGTTCCAACAATTCCTAATTGAGAATGAAATTATTTCCAATTTGTGAACTCCCAAAACACCTCAACAAATTGGTGTAGCTAAGAGGAGGAATAGGACTCTATTGAAAATGGTAAGATCAATGATGTCCTATGCTAGCCTTCCTGAATCATTCTGGGGATATGCCATACAAATGGCAACTTATCTTTTTAACTTTGCTCCATCCAAATCGGTGCCTTATACACTTAAGTAGTTGTGGACTGGACGAGTGCCTTCATTGTGGCACTTGAGGACTTTGGCCTACCCAGTCCAAGTTCTAAGGCCTAAAAACACAAAGATGTAACCAGGTCAGAGGTATGTTTGTTTGTAGTATAACCTATAGGTACACAAGGGTACTATTTTTATAGTCCTCAAGAAAGGAAGGTATTTGTGTCGACAAATGCGATCTTCTGAGAGGAAAATTTTGTGAGAAATCACAAAGGAAGAAGTGAAGTAGTATTAAAGGAGTTAGGTATTTCATCCAATCAAGAGTTAACTTAGATATAGTGGAACAAGATGTCAAAATGGATTTAAGAGTTGAATCGAAAAAGCAACCTGAACGTCAAGTAGTGCCTAGATGTAGTGGGAGGATTGTGAGACAACCAGACAGGTATCTAGGTCTAGGACAAGGCATAATTGCCATCTCATAATAAGAAGAAATGGATCCAATTACTTATACATAGGCTATTAATGACATTGATGCAGAAAAGTGGCTTAATACAATGGACTCAGAAGTAGATTCCATATACGCTGACGAAGTTTGGATCCTTGTAGATCTACCACTAGGTGTAAAAGCCATAGGATGTAAATGGATCTTCAAAATGAAGAAAGGAATTGATGGTTAAAGCTAGATTGGTAGCTAAGGGATATACTCAAAAGGAAGGTATAGACTATGAGGAGACTTTTTCACCAGTTGCCATGGTTAAGTCCAATATAATTCTTTTGGCTATAGCAACCTATTTCGATTATGAAATATGGCAAATGGACATCAATACTGCATTTCTTAATGGGTATCTTGAGGAGACCATTTATATGGCCTAACCAGAAGGATTCATTGAGCCAGGTAATGAGCATAAGGTATGCAAGTTCAAAGGTCCATTTATGGACTTAAGCAAGCATCTAGGTATTAGAACATTATGTTTGATAAGGCTATCAAAACCTATAGGTTTATACAAAACCTAGAATTGTGTCTATAAAAGGATACAAGAAGGTAAGGTTACTTTCCTAATTCTGTATGTTGATGACATTTTGCTCATTGGGAATGATGTAGGAATGTTATCTATGGTCAAGGGATGGCTGAACGAATAGTTCTTAATGAAGGATTTGGGAGAGATTAGCTATGTTCTAGGGATTGATAGGAGTAATTTGCATGATGTTTTAGGGCTTAATTTGTGATGTATTTAGTGTGAATTTGAATGTTGAGTGTGTTTATGTGTTTAATTATATTAGGTTGTGTATTTTAGTGTTTTTATGGGTTAAATTAATTCTTTGATCTTAAATTTTATATTTTTTAGGTGTCGTGATGTGTTTGTTAGTGTTTCAAGGTAAACGGTGAAGAACGGAGGAGATTCGAGGAGTTTTTAGCCAAAGCCATAGGCCACGATCATGCATAATAAGGTCACGATCGTGATAGAGAAGGACGAACCAGCAGTAGCCAGGCCATGATTGTGCACCTGGGGAACAATCATGACAGAAAATTTCCAAGTCAGGCTACGATCATGCACACCGAGCCATCATCATGATAGAAAGGTTAAGGCATCGGTCATGATCATGGTAGGCAAGGCCACGAACATGCCCTACATCCGGCTAATATAGCAACTTAAGTTTTGAGTGATTTTTGAAGCTATTTCGACCCGAATTTGAACTAGAGCCTCAAAAGTATAAATAGAACATCACAAGTCAGATGAAGGGGGATAGAAAGCCTTGTAAGAACTTTGAGCAGCCACCCAACAAAACCCTAAAAGAGTCATTGAGAGATCGAGAAAGAGATAAAGGAAGAGAGAAGAGGAAGACGACGTAGACACGACATGCTTCCTGTATTAAGAAACTTTTCGAAGTCGCAATCTCCCATCATTCCATCATAGTTTTTGTTTCTATGTATTTCAATTTTATTTAACCATAGAATTGAAATAAATATTGAAATAGATAGTTTATTATAGACTATATTGTGATTGATGTTCTATACTCACCTTTGGATTATTATTTTTTACTTAATGAAATCAGATCATTTTATGTGATCATTGAATTAATTGTGATTTATTCTACACTTAATATCTCGATAATAAACAGAGAGGGTAAATCAAGAGAAAATGATTAATTTGGGCTAACAAGAGTTAGGCAGATTAATAGTTCCGGAATTAAATCAAGTTGGTAAATCTTATGTAGAGAGATCACATTAGGTTTCCAATTGTTTATTAGAGAACTTAAGAACTAATTAGGTTTTGGAAAGGTTAGTAATTGAGAGATTTCAACTTCCTATAATTTGATCAAGTTTATACTTTAGGGTTCAATTATAACTTGATAGAAAATAGTTGACCCTAGGATGTTCTAGAACTGTTAAATCGTAATTGGTTAGGTTGATAGAAAATAGGTAATTTTCCCTTTCTCTCTTTCGGTAAACTCATTAGGTGGAACTTAGGTGCCTAATCATTGTTCTTTAATTGACTAAATTCCATTACTATTCAATTTCGTATTTAATTTGTTTATTGTCAACGTGATTGTTTTTAATTCTGTGTTAATCGTTAATGGTTATTTTTGTTGATTGATTTGGTTTATTTAGTTTAGGTAATTCTTGTGTTTTAAGTTATTGTTTGTTAATCTTCTTAGATTTAGAACTAGTTAGCCCTCCTCATGGGATCGATACCTTAGGTACTACGTGAACGACTTGTGCGCTTGTGGAATTTACCAAAGTTATAAATAGTAAAACTTAGCGTGTGTAACCTTGCGATCAAGTTTTTGGCATCGTTGCTAGGAAAGGCAATTTAGCTCTTTAGTTTAAGGCGTTAGGTTAGTTATAATTTTTGGTTTTAGTTCGTTTGTTTATTTTAGGAATCGTGCTCTTGTATGAACACAAGAGTCATGAGGAGTTCGAGTAGTGCAGTAGAGACATTAGATTTAGACATGACACAATTAGAACACACCCTTAGGAAAGCTCAATGAAGAAGAAGAACAAGAGATAAAAAAGTCAACAATGGCTGAGGAATTTCAGAGAAGTATGGATCAGGAAGTTAACCCTGGAAGGCAATAACAACAGAGGACCCTCATGGACTTTATGAGGCCAGGGTTTAACCTAGCAAACCAAGTTAGACAGCCTATTTAAGCGGTCTCATTCGAAATCAATACAGCCCTCCTGAATATGCTTTAGGAGAACGTCCAATTTTATGGACTGGCGAATGAAGATTTAAACGCAGACATTGTCAATTTCCTCGACATTTGTGATCCTTTTCGGTATCACCAGATGTCAGAGGACGCTGTTAGGACTAGGTTGTTCCCTTTCACACTTATAGATAGAGTGAAGGCTTGGTACCATTCGCTGAGCCCCGTTAACATTACGACGTGGAAGTAGCTCGTGCGTCCTTTTCTAAATAAGTACATCCTGTTAATAAAGACTAAAAAGATCATAAAGGAAATTAATAATTTCCAACAAGGTGACGGGGAGTCAATTTATGAAGTGTGGGAGCATTATAAAGACCTACAGAAGAGATGCCCACTCCAAAACCTACCAAAGGATTTCTTTCTGCAAACATTCTACAACGAATTGTACCCACCTATTATAGGCATGATCGATGCAGCATCAGGAGGATCTTTGATATGAAAGATGGTTGATGAAGCAGAGGAGTTGATAAAATATATGGTCAGTAATAGCTGCCTATAGGCGAGTGAAAGAAGTAGGCAACCTACTACCTTTAGAGAGCAAAAAGGAGTTGTCGCAATTGATCAGATGATGAAGATATAAGCTAAGATCAACAATTTGACACGACAACCTAGCAATGTGAAGGCATCATCTTTAGCTCAAGTAAAGGTCACGCAATTGAAGTGTAAATTATATCGTCAAGTAGATCATAATACTGCGAACTGCTACCTAATGAGAGAGGATAACCAAAAGTAAGTAGACTACATAGGGGCACAATATGGATGAGGATGGGAAATAATCCCTACTCAAACACCTACAACCCCAGGTAGAAGAATCACCCCAACTTTTCCTGGTCGAATAATAATAATGGAGGGCAGTTCAGGTCTCAGGGGCAATCGAGCTTCCAACAGGATAAAGCAAGCTCGATGGATTCGAATTTGGACAAGATTTTGGACAAGATAGGAGGTATAGAGGAGGCACATAGGAGGCTCGAGAGCAAGTTCGAGCAAGTAATGAAGAATCATGCTTCGTCTATACACAATTTAGAAGTCCATGTGGGGCAGCTCGCGGAATCAATGTCTACTTGGCATGCTAGAACTCTTCCAAGAAATACCGAGTTAAACTTGAAGGAGCGTATCATGGTTATAAGTCAGACTCAGGACGAGGAACTAAAAGAGGAAGAAGATAGAGGAAAAGGTCAAATAGTTGAAAAATACCTTTCGATTGAGCCCGTGATGGAGTCAATTCAAGTAACTTGACGGGTACTTCCGTTCCCTATCGCGTAGCAGCGAGAGTTACATCCAAAAAGGGAAGCAGAACAATTACGAGAAATTGAGCATAATAAGATTGAGGAAGTGATGGAACAAGTACAATCAAAGCTCAAACTACAAGATTCCATCAAGAAGAAGGTTAAGTAGCAACAATTGGAAGGAAACCTCAACATAGTGATAAAGAAAGATGACCTAGGGGACTTTTTCATCCCTTGTAGTATCAACAACATTATTTTAAACGGGGCATTTGTAGACTTAGGCATAAGCATAAATATGATTCCCTATACCTTCAATCTACAATTGGGGTTAAGAGAGTTAGTGCTCACCAAGTTTTTTGTTAAGACGACTGATAAAGCGTCGTATAGACCGATGAGAATCATAAAAGATGTGCAAGTAAAGGTCAGTAAATTTATCTTTCCCACAGACTTCTATGTTTTGGACATTAGTGAAGATGAGGGCACTCTGATAATTCTTGGAAGACTATTCTTGGCTACTACGCGCTCAATTATTGATGTGGATAGGGGGGAGTTAACTCTGCGACTAGGCAAGGAGCATATAACCTTCAAGGTGACCATTAAAGAATACGAAGTTCCTTCAACTCTAATGGATCTTAAGGAAACCAAGCCTCAAGAAGTGCTCTGAGACTAATGATGATGCTACCATAGAGGATCCTGCAAATTCTTTCCAAAAGAAGTGCTCGCGAAGGAGAAGGCGAGGCAAAGAAAATTGTAAAGACAATGATAATGCAGTATGGTAACTAAGGTACAAACTCTGAGAGTAATGATGAGGTTACCATCGAACCATCCATTCCAACCACTATGAGCTTAAATGAGCATCGAGCTACAGACTTTAAAAGAAGCGCTACAGGGGAGACAATCCATGGAAAAATTAGTTTCGTGTTGAATTTTGTTAGAACAGTTGAATTTCGTAGTTAGGTTTATTTTTATTTTTGTCGAATAAAAGCGAAAAAAGGAATAGGATTTCAAAATTACAGGAAGATTGTGCAAATATAAAGGGAGAAGTGAAATTTAGCTACAAAAGAATTACAAAGTGAAAGAGAAAAGACTAGAAAAAGAGCAAACAAAGGATAATATGTTGATAGGTGTAATTTGCATGATGTTTTAGGGTTTAATTTATGATGTATTTAGTGTGAATTTGAGTGATGAGTGTTGAGTGTGTGTTTATGTGTTTAATTATATTAGTTTGTGTGTTTAGTGTTTTTATTGGTTAAATTAATTCTTTAAGTTTAAATGTTATATTTTTTAGGTGTCGTGATGTCTTTGTTAGTGTTTCAGGGTAAACAGTGAAGAAAGGAGGAGATTCGAGAAGTTTTGGGACAAAGCCATAAGCCATGATCGTGCACAACTGGGCCACGATTGTGAACAAGAAGGATGACCCAACAGTAGCCAGACCACAATCGTGCACCTAGGGTACGATCATGACAGAAAGTCTCCAAGTCAGGCCATGATCATTAACACTGGGCCACGATTGTGACAAAAAAGTTAAGGCACCAACTACGATCTTGGCAGGCTGAGCCACAATCATGCCCAACATTGGGTTGATATAGAAACTCAAGTTTTGAGTGATATTTTGGACCGTTTTGACCCTGACTTTGACCTAGAGCCTTAAAAGTATAAATAGAACATCACAAGTCAAATGAAGGGAGAAAGAGAGCCTTGGAAGAACTTTGAGCAACCACCCAATGAAACCCTAAAAGAGACCTTGAGAGATCGAGAAAGAGATAAAGGAAGAGAGAAGAGGAAAATGACGCAAACACTACATGCTTCCCAAATTAAGAAGCTTTCTGAAGTTGCAGCCTCACATCATTTTGTCGTAGTTTTGGTTCCTATGTATTTCAATTTTATTTAACTATAGAATTGATATAGATAGTTAATTATAGACTGCATTGTGGTTGATGTTCTATACTCACCTTTGGATTATTATTTTTGACTTAATGAAATCTGATCATTTTATGTGTTCATTGAATTAATTATGATTTATTCTACGCTTAATATCTCAATGATAAACTGAGAGGGTGAATCGAGAGAAAACGATTAATTTGGGCTAATGAAAGTTAGGGAGATTAATAGATTTGGAATTAAATCGAGTTGGTAAATCTTGTGTAGAGAGATCACATTAGGTTTCCAATTGTTTATTAGAGAACTTAAGAACTAATTAGGTTTTGGATAGGTTAGTAATTGAGAGATTTCAACTTCCCATAATCTGAATAGGGTTTATTCTTTAGGGTTCAATTATAACTTGAGAGAGAGTAGCTGACCCTAGGATCTTTTAGAGTCGTTAATTCAATAAACCGTAATTGATTAGGATGTCATTAAAGATAGGTAATTTTCCTTTTCTCTCTTTTGGTAAAATTATTATGTGGAATTTGGGTGTGTGATCATTGTTCGTTAATTGGCTAAATTCCATAACTATTCAATTTCATATTTAATTTGTTTATTGTCATCATGATTGTTTTTAATTCCATGTTAATCATTAATCATTATTTTTGTTGATTGATTTGGTTTAATTGGTTTGGGTAATTCTTGTGTTTAAAGTTATTGTTTGTTAATTATTATTTAGCAGTGCTTTTGACCTTAGTTTTAGAACTAGTTAGCCCTCCTCATGGGATCGATACCTTAGGTGCTACATGAATGACTCGTTCAATTGTGGAATTTCCCAAGGTTATAAATAGTAAAACTTAGCACATGTAACCTTGCGATCAGGGATCAAGTTTATAAAGGATCGTAAGAATAAGTAGATAGCCTTGTCTTAACTAACCTACATTGAGAACATGCTCAATAAGTTTGCCATGTAGGATTGCAAGAGGGGTTTCATAGCTAATAAACGTGGAATCAAACTTTCAAAGGAGAAAATACCTAAGACCTAAGAGAAGGTCGAATGCCTGCACAACATTCCATATTCTTAAGCATTTGGAAGTTTAATATATGTTATGCTTTGCACTATACCGAATATCTATTAAGTAGTGGGACTGGTAAGTAGATTCCAGTCTAATCCAGGAATGGAGCATTGGACTGCTGTTAAGTGCATATTGAAGCATCTTTGTAGGATGAAGAATTTAATGCTTGTTTACTCTTAAAGTGACCTTATTCCGATAGGATATACATATTATAATTTTCAATCAGATGTTGATTCAAAGAAATCAACTTCTAGTTCTATATTTACTTTGGAGGTGGAGCCATAGTCTGGAGGAGTGTTAAGCAATCTTATGTTGTTGATTCGATTATGGACGTTGAGTATGTTCCCGCTTATGAAGCAGAAAAGGAAGTAGTCTGGCTCTGCAAGTTCCTAAAGGATATGGAGGTTGTACTTGAGGCAAAAAAGGCCATTACATTTTATTGTGATAATAGTGGGCAGTGGCTAATTCTAAAGATCCTCGGAATCACAAAGGCACCAAACACATTGAGAGAAAGTATCATCTCATAAGGGAGATAATACAACATGGTGAGGTGGATATGGTAAAGATTCCCAAAAATAAAAACCTTACTCATCCGTTCATGAAGAATCTGTCACAGAAGAGTTTCGAGGGTCACCTAGAAGGAATGGGAATGAGGGATATGTCAAACTTTCTTTATGACAAGTGGGAGATTGTTAGGTTTATATAAATATAGTGCCCTGGAAAGAAAGTGTATTTACATATAAATTAATTTTCTTTCAGTTACAATATTGTAATGAAAATATTTATTATTAATAAAACAAAAGAGTTTAATTTTATTTGTATGAGCATAATCTAACTAGTCATAAGGTACCAAAGGTTCTTTTGCAAGCAAAATACATATACATAGAGATGTATGGGAAACATGCATATTATTAAAATCTAAATTAATTGATTCACAGTTGAATAATCATATTGGTCGCTTGATTATGGTTTAGACTATAGTGTTGCGATTTATCTCCTTGTAAGTAAAGGAGTTTACTTTAAAGGAATGATGAGTTTCAAATCATGATAGTAGTTGACAATCAATAATGACACTATTAAATCTAGAATCGTGTATGCTTTTAAAGAATAAAGTAGGTCGTTACTTTAATCTTGAAATATACACTTTAGCATTCATTTATTACGAATCACATTCTTAATGAGTGGCGAACTCATATGTGTTTTGTTATAATTCTTGATATGATCGGAATGGATTTTTA
>JANQBM010038016.1:0-10505 GCA_025594535.1 Erythroxylum domingense | reverse complement strand
ATCCTAATCTTCCCTGCGCCCCTAATTAATGAAGAATTGCACTCACAGTCTCCAAAGGTCAAACCTGACTGTTGCCACATCTTAGATAAGCAAAAAGGTACGATACCACACACACGAAAATAATCTCTTGAACTCTTATTTATACACTTACTAGAATGATGACTAATTTAAAAATAAGAAGATAAACTTAGAAATGGTAAGATCACCCCAAAGCAAATTTTATCTAATATATGTTAACAAATTTACACCATCTTCTAATTTAAATGTTAATAACGTTATCTAGTACATCTATTCTTATCCAAATATGAACCAATTTGATATAATAGCAATTAATAACATCCAATGCAAATGATAAAAATAAATTTTATTTTTCAAAGTACTCAAGATAAAGAGTCTAGGTTAATGCAACAATATCCAACATTTAGATTTATACTAAATTCTATTAAATGAAGCAAGTACTCCTTATTTGTAAGAAAAGAGACTCTCTTATATTTTGACATATTGTTAACTCAATCTGAACCTAATGAATGAGTTTAAATATGAAGCCTATCAAAATACAAGTTATTAAAACCGATTTATATCTTATCCTAAATAATGCAATTTTACATACATTTATGTAGCATGAGAATGTTCTATCAATATCTTACTAACAAGACAAGGTTATATACCATCACAGGACTCCTTTACATAAAGTTTAAAATTACAATAATAAAATTAAACTTTATGTTTTACTGACCACTTAACCATGATGAAGAACCGCTCTTTTTATTTATAATCTGCAAACTATGTAGCTCAAAGATGGGGTTAGTTTATATTTGCATTATTATTTTGTCATCAAAAAACAAACTAGTCCAACAAAATTTCCCTTTTTTTGATGATGACAAACCAAATGTAAAGCTCAACAAAAAACACCTGTATCTTAAGTTACTAAACAAGTCATAGAATAATGTAGAGAGAACAAATCAAATCAATCTAAGTAGATACCAAACTCTAGAAACATAACTATCACTGGAAATGAAAAACATAGCCACTGTCAGTCCCTTTCCCCCTTTTTTCTTCACCAAAAAGAACATTCAATAGCAGGAAAATATTCATAATGAAACATTCAACACATAAATAGCACTACCATATTTAGCCTACATAGTACATGTAGGAACCAAGACAAAAAATCTCCAAATAGATCAAATAGCAAACTAGTGATATTAGCCTTTTAACTAGAACATAGAGCATAAAAGGTAAAGTAGATCACCTAAGCTATCCATAGAACAGAAGGGTTAAGAAATTAGTCGAGAGTTGAGAATTTTAAGAAAACCATTAAAGAAAAAAAAAAGACAACAACTAGTACGCTGACAACAGATCATGTCATCAAGCGTCTGACCAATTGAACATCGTCCTCTGAATTGTCTTCCTTCCCATCATCCGTATGTTATTCCTTACCAATAATATCATGCTCAATCCTTTTCACACGTATATTGATCTTGTGAATAGCACCAACCATAGTTTTCAAGTGCTTTTTAAGTTAAACAAATTCAAAAGATTTGAGACCATTATTTCCCTCATCTTTACTTGATTCCATATAGGAATCAGTTTTTACAATTGACTTGTTCTTGAATTTAGAATAATCAGTTTATGATTCCTCCACTTGTTTATCCTTTTTCAACACAAGCTTGCCTTCTTTGATTAGAGTACCAAGTTTTGTAACTTTTCTACATTCATTTTGTCTACTTTCCCCTAAGTACCCCCTTTGCTTCTTAAAGTAACCTTAAATTCATTCAAGATTTTTGTAATAAAGGCTCCATAATATAATAAATGATTTCTAGCTTAGGGACTTGTTATGTAGGCCATATATTGAATGATAATAGATGGTAGGTCAATTTTAGCTTTACGATCAATGAGGTCCATAAGAATCATGTTTTTCATCCTTATAACACTCCTACCTTCTTGTCTAGGTATTAGGTGGCCCTAATCAAGTAAAAGAGTTTTTTTTTTAAGTGATATTTTACTCATGGAAATAACCCCAGTAGAATCTTGTGAATGTAGGGGATATTCATCAAAGCCCTTGTAAGGTATCTCCAAAACAATTCCTAATATAGCTAGTTTAAGTTGTATATAAACATCACTAATAATAGTTTTCAAGACATTGTTGTTCACAATTATCCCATTACAGAATTGAGCAAACTTATCTTTATAAAATTTGTTCTTGTAAATAGTATCAACCAAAGCTTCCCATCCTTGAAATCTAAGTTTCTCGAATATAAAACTAGCTCCATATTCTTTTAATTTATCCAAAAGAAATTGCAAGGATGTTACTTAATTTTGACAATGAAATTCATCAAAAAAAATTATCAGATTTGGTGAAGGCAATTTGCTTTCCTTTCATTTTATTTGTCAAGCTCATTTTTTATGAGGAATTAACTTCATTATCTGAAATAGAGGCAAAAACTCTCTCTAGAACTAGTTTAGACTTTTTGGATGGAGACCCAGGTAAAGCCTCCGTCACTATCCTCTTCCTTTTTTTGACGTCCTGCAATAATCAAGTCATCATCATCACCATTTATAACTTCATTACCATCACCCTCAACTAGTTTAATAACTCCTAAAATGGGCTTCCCATAGTTTTTATAATGAATCACATCCAAGAATCCATTTCCCTCCTTAACTCGTGCTCTTAAAGATTCAAGACTACCCAAATTTTCAAGACCCATTTTTTCACCAATTTCTTCACAACTTTGCTCTATTTCTTTTCTTATATTACTTCTTTAATTTTTTCCATTCTCCTCTTTTGGGCTTTGCTTTATGTCCCCACCAACTGGTTTCTACTTTAAGACGCTAAAGGATGCATCGATTGAAATTTTCTTTCTCCACCTCAACATAATTACTTGGTTTTTAGGGAAATAAAAATCAACATATGAGAGAAAGAGAGTTTGGGTGAGAGTGGGATTGAGGGACGGTCAAGATTTGAGTGAGAAGGGTAGTGAGTAACTGTTGAGTTAACCTAGAAATGAAAGAGAGGGAGGCATGATGTTTAAGAATAATTTAAAGCTGAAAACGAGAGGGAGACTTATAAATAAAGGAAAAAATAATAGAAATAATATAATAAGGGTAAATGCAAGAAATAGAAGAACAATAAGAACTCTTAATTTGATAACCCTTATGGTGCTTTCTACTTGGATTCCATGTCTTTTTACGACATTAAATTTTATATATGACTGAAACATATTTATATGAGCAAATGAAATTACAAATAATTATGCAAGATATTCATTTAGTCAATAATTAGGAAAATAAAGAACAATCTAGGCTAGTTTAATCATGCCTAGTTCTAGTCTCAATTTCTAAGATCTTTCTCTACTTAGTGGTTTGGTGAAAGTGTCAGTTACTTGATCTTATGTTTTGTAAAAATTCATTTCAGATAATCCATTTTCTACATTATCTCTAAGAAAATGATGTCAAATTTGAATGTGTTTTGTCCTTGAATATTGTATCAGGTTCTTAGAGATATTAGTAACACCTATGTTGTCAAATAGAATAAGAAGACTATAAGAGCTAGGCATAATAAAAAGCAATAGACACATATTTTGCCTCAGTTTTGAATAAAACAACTGAGTTTTATTTCTTACAACCTCATGAAATAAGACAGTGTCCTAAGAAATTGATCATACCTAAAGTTCTTTTCTTATCAACAAGATGCCTTACAAAATCTACACAGGAGTATGCCACTAAGTTGAAATTTCATCCTTTAGGATACCAACGAGTAAGGTCTTATGTTCTTTTGAGATTCACTTAATTGCCTTCATATGCGACTCTTTTGGATTCGCTTAAAACCTTACTCACAAACCTACACTAAAAATAATATCAGGTCTAATAGTAGTCAAGTATAAAAGAGATCCAATCATACCTTGATAAACCTTCTCCTCAATACGTTTTCCCTTTTCATCCTTATCTAACCTAGGCACAATAGGAATAGGTGTATCATTGGATTTGGCATTTTCAAGACCATACTTTTTGATCAATTTTGTCAGGCCTTTATGTTGCTGGATTAATGTTCCTTCCTTCATTTGTTTGATTTAAAGCACTAGGAAGAACGTTTCTCCCATGAGACTTATTTCAAATACACTCTTCATTAACCATGTAAATTCTTCACTTAAGGAATTTTTAGTTGCTCCAAATTTGATGTCATCTATATATGTTTGAACAACTAATAGATATTCCCATTTATTTTTTTAAAAACAATGTTCTATCTACTATTCCTTTTTTAAAACGATTTTCCAAAAGAAATTTTTACAACCTCTCATACTAATCTCTAAGAGCTTGTCTTAATTTAAAAAGAGCCTTGTCAATTTTATATACAAGGTTTGGGAAATCAAGATTTTCAAAACCTAGGAGGTTTTCTTTTACGTAAACCTCATCTTTTAAATAACCATCTAAAAAAGTTATCTAAACATCCATTTTATATAACTTAAATCCTATAATAGTAGTAAATTCAATTAAGATCCTAATGGCTTCACAAACCTTGTTTATGTTAAACTTTATAAAGGGTAAATCATTGACAAGATCTTGTGAAACAAACTTTTATAACAATGACAGATTGGCACGTCTAAATCTTTTATGCTAGAGTAAAGGATTGTCTTCAAGAAAACTTAAAAAGTTTAGATTAACATTAGGAAGTAAGTCAATAAGTGTTATTATAGTTTATTCCTTTAAGAACAATCACATTTGTATCATTTCTTACAATTAAACATTTATCGTAAGTAAATTGTACCTTAGTTCCTTTGTCACAAAATTGTGAGATACTGAGCAAATTATGTTTTAAACATTTGAGTAACAAGATGTTATCAATAGAATGTGACAACAACTTACCTACTTTACCAATACCAATAATCTCATCTTTCATGTTGTCACCAAAGGTCACAGTTCCACCATAGAAGGCTTTTAGAGAGAGGAACTTAGATTTGTCTCCTGTCATATGCTTAGAATAATCGTTGTCAAGGTATCACTGGTTGTTTCCCTTAATCTATCTTATAAAACAATTTAAGGTTTAGATTTAAGAACCTAAACTTGTTTGGGTCCCTTCAAACATAATTGGCTTTTAAGACATTCTTTTCAGTTTACTCACGCTTTACATAAGCATAGTTTTTCTTATTAGCCTTTTGCTTACGATGGCATTCAAACATATGATGGCTTATTTTACCACAATGCATGCAAATATTAAACTCAAGCAAACTGACATAGATTCTTTTATTCCATGAATCTTTCTTTTTCCCATTAAAAACTAGTCAATATCGAGCCCTGTTGTGTGCTTTATTAAACCATTTAGTAAGTTATTTAGCCTGCTTTTGACCCTTATTCTCTATTTGTTCTTTCCTTTTATATAGTTTATTTCTTAATCTTAGTTTTCAATTTTCAAATTTTTAACTTATTTAGACAATTTATCAACCTAGGATTTTAAGAGACAACTTACTTTAAAAAGGGTTTTAGGAAGAGTAGGGGCAGGAATTAAGAGAGGAACTATAAGATCTAA
This sequence comes from Erythroxylum domingense, assembly GCA_025594535.1. NCBI lineage: Eukaryota > Viridiplantae > Streptophyta > Magnoliopsida > Malpighiales > Erythroxylaceae > Erythroxylum > Erythroxylum domingense. The sequence goes on along the minus strand of JANQBM010038016.1, from coordinate 4,984 downwards.
TATTAATCCATCATTGTTCTCATTATTGTTTTTAACAAATTAAGGATTTAGATATTCTTCTTTAAGCTTTACTAATTCAGTCTTAGTAAACGATATTCATTTTTCATGTTCTCAATCTGACTAAGATCAGAAGACGCTTTCAATTCATTTATCTCACTAGTAAGATTAGTACTATTTTTTTTGAGTTCCATAGCCTTTTTTGTAGGTTAAAGTTTCCCTCTTTAAGAGTCTTTATTTCATTTTGACAAAGAATATTTTATCTTAGTCATTACTCTTAAATCTCCCTTTAACCCTAGAACATCTTTCAAGACATCGAATTCATAAATAGTATCTTTACAATTATTTGCAAGAAAGCCACACAAATCAATCAATGTTTCTTTTGAGTAAGTTTCTAAAATATTTTTCCATTCAAAAGTATTTACCTTGGCGTCATTGATAATTGTGCATTAATGTGTGTTTTTCTAAGTATTTGACATGTGTTTCTTACATAATAAGTTATTATTGTTGTGTTTTCATATTTATTTTGTATGTTTTCATTTAGTTTGATCTTTATGGTTATTCTTTTATGTTTGATGTTGATTTAGGGTAAGAATTGATCATTTTGATGTAAGAATAGAGGGTGACCACCTTTGTGATTGAGCTAGAAACCAAGAAAGGAGAAGGGAAGTAGAGGATTTATAACACAAGAACCCACAATCGTGGGATTCATGCTAATTCCCACGATTGTAGGATACATAGCCCGAAGATAAACGCGGGTTTGATTTATTTTTAAGTTTTTATGACTATATAAAGAGAAAAAGCCCTATAGACGAAGGGAGCATCAGTGGAGACTTGCCTCCTTGAGTGAAAACACAGGTTTAGAGTCTTAGGAGAGGTAAAGAATCAAGATTTTTCATTTTAAATTAGGAAAAGAGCACACCAATGATAGATTTTTCATATTCGAGCAAAGAATAGAAGGAGTTTGCTTCATTTAGTTTTCTTTCGTTTTTCTCTTCTATCATTTGTATGATGGATTATTTGATTATTGGGGATTTAACCACGTTATGAGTGGCTAATTTATTTATAGTGATTATTTTTAAACTTTTTGTTGAACTCCTGTTTTATTGATTTGAATGAATGATGTTTTTAATGAATGATGTACTTATACCTTGCAATATATTAAGAGACTAAGTTGGGGAATTTGTGTAGGATTGCACAATGAGAATTGGCACTCTATAGACCTACATTCATCAAGTTAATTGATTAGTTAGAGAGAGATCTTAGCTAATTAGTTGATCACCTATAGGATAACTTAATAACTAGTTGAATTGGTGGATTGATTTTATAGATTGAGAGATTGCTTAATCATCTCCATTTAATTTGGCTAGGGACAATTAATTACACCTTGAGAGAGGGTAGTTAATACATTAGGACATCTTGGTTCAGGCACAATTCAATTAAGAAAATAGGAGGGAGATAAGATAAGGAAAAAGTGATCTCTGATTGTTAAAATGTTGAATTCCAAGTTTCTGCATTTTTATGTTATCATTTGTGCATTATTATTTGTTTAATTTAATTTAATTTTCCTGTTTATTTCCATAAAAAATTTGGTTCTTAAATAAAGATCCATCTGAATTAAGTGGTGCCTAAGCACAATCCTTGTGGTATTGATATTCTCCTTTTACTACAAGTCATAACACATATACTTGCGATTTTGAGCATAAAATTAGTAGTTTTTTTGCAATCAACAATCATCATTAATAGACATTGTACTTTTTCTAGATTGAGTCGTCAAACAAACATTGTATAATCAGAGTCTTTAGAATCAACCTCATTGTTATCTGAATCTCCCTTTACAGCCAGTAGGGCTCTTCTAAGCTCATTGATAATGTTATTAAATTAAGCAAACATATTATGAATAGATTCACTTTCATCAAACATATCATGAATAGATTGACTTTCATTCATTTTAAACAATTCATATTGAGTAGTTACTAAATCTATCTTAGATTATTTCGCGTGAGAGGTACCTCCACAAGCTACCTCAAGAAGATCCCAAATCTTCTTAACGATTTTAAGCCCAAGACACCAGTTGTATTCTTGAGATAGCAAGACATTTTGAATTCGATTTTTAGGAGATTCATTTTTCTCCATCTTCCTCTATAGTGAACTCAGATTTTGGGATTTCTTCTTTAGTACCATCAGCATTTATATATGTACACTTGTGAGGACCACTTTTTTTAATCAACCAAACCTCATAGTCTTTAATTCAATCCAATCAGCCATATGTTCTTTCCACTAACCATAGTATCTTCCATTAAACAAGGGAGGGCATTGATCAGAGTAGCCTTCCTTAATCTTATTAGGTGTTTAGATCATTTTGGATCTTTCTTTAGGTGATAGCCTATATGAAGAAGAACTACTCTAATACCAACTGATAAAATGATCAAAGAGTACTTTGGGGGAGGAATTAAGTAATATGTTTTGGTCAAGTTCTTAACCAAAATTTAAAAACAAAATGAAAATAATTGAGACATATTATTTTTACATGAAAAACCTCCGTAACTCTACAGGAGGAAAAATCATGACCTAATAGGAGTTTCAAATGATTCTACTATCATAAGAGACAACTTAATGTTACATGTAGATTTTAATCCACCTTACACCCCTAACTAATGAAGTATTACACTCACAATTTTCAACTCTCCAATAGTCAACCCCGACTATTACTACTCTCTAAACACATGATTCCTTAATTCTTACAATATATTGAAATAAACTTACCTTGAATGCTTCCTAGAAAAACAAAAAGGTACAATAAAACCTGTGAGAGAACTCGAGATGCAATGGAGAATATTCTCACATATAAGAATGGTAAATGGAAGTCATATAATATTTTATATGTGTGTGTTAAATGCTCAATATGAATGGCCTAATTTTATATCATGCTTAATCTCTTATTTACACCTTTCCTATAATAGTGACTAATTTAAAAATGAGAAGATAAACCTAAAAATGATAAGATCATGCCAAAGAAAATTTTATCAAATATATCTTAACAAACACTACAATAAAATAGACTATTAGCCACTTTTTTCACAAAGAATTGAAATTGTCTCCAAATGTAGACTTTTGCTGACGACTTAGCATTTCGTAACCAAAATTCGCGATTTTGGTGATGTTAAAGTAAATCGTCACTAAAGCAGATTATTTGGCGATGATTTCCTAGAGTTGTCACTAAAAGTGGCTAATTTTGTGACATTTTACTCATGTCATTGCCAAAGATCTAGCTTTTGGCGACGATAACGTAAAAAATCGCTAAATATTAGAACTTTTTATGACAAAATATATAATTTATGGCCAAATGTGAACTTTTGGCACTAAATATTGAAATCGTCATGAAAAATGTAGATTAACGAATTATGTACTAATAATGTTAATTTGATAAATTTTTAACGGTAAGTGTGCTTAATAATCCTAAAGTTAATCATAATTGACATTTGCATATGATTTTTCATGTTTTTGACTTATATATTCTTTTTAAATTTGTTTAAGTATATAATTAATGCATAAAATTCTATAAATTATCTTTTTGGATATAAAAAGATAAACATACCTAAAATTTTACATATTAATAAGATTAAAAATAATAGATTTAAGTTAACTACTATTCTTAATCATTAAAATTTATTGACAATAAAAATAATATAAAAATATTGAAAATTGTAAGCAATATAACATAATGATGTATGTAGGTAAGTAGTACAAGATTGTAATTACAAGTTTAACAATTCTTATAAACATAGAAGAACAACAATAACAACATCAACACTCAGTATGAATCCCACTGATATGCGGGGTCTGGGGAGATCCAATAGTATGCAGCCTTACCTGAACTAATGAGAGGTTGTTTCCAAAATTCTTACAGACATAATAATAAATAGAGTTTCATGCTTATTCCATTGAAAAGGAAATGAAATAATTATTTTTTGGATTCCAAGTGACATGAGAGTCAGTAAAGGTAAATGAGTTCGCTATGTCTAGATTCCCAAGAAGGATCCTTCCACGTTCGAAGGCATTAATTGAAAACACCAAAGATCTTCCATCAGGTGTTGGGTTATTGACACCTTCTTCCAATAGCTTCTTGGCTATAACTAAACTTGCAAAGGATACAGTGAACAAATCCCCAGATGAAGTACGAATCATTGAATTAAATGAACTACCAGTGCGATGCGTTTCATGATCGCAAGGTTATGTATGCTAAGTTTTAATATTTATAATCTCGATATTTCCACAAACGCACGGGTGGTTCGTGTAGTACCTATGGTATCATTCCTACGAGGATGGTTAATCTAGTCCTAAAATCTAAGGTCGGAGACTATTAAAATAATATTTAACAAACAATAAATTTTACCACAAGGACTAATTGAATCAAATAACCACATTAACTAACAAAACAATAATTGACAATTAGCTCTTAATTAAAAGCAATCACGATGACGATTAATAATTTTAATTAACAATTAATGGAAATTTATTGATTTGTTGAACAATGATCACACACCCTCAAATTCCACCTAATGAGTTTACCGAAAGAGAGAAAGGGAAAATTATATATCCTTATTGCCAACCTAACGTATTACGATTTATCAAATTAACGATTCTAGATAATCCTAGGGTCAATTACTCTCTCTCAAGTTATAATTAAACCCTAAAGCATAAACCTTAACCAAACTATGGGAAGTTGTAATCTCTCAACTACCAACCTATCCAAAATCTAATTAATTCTTAAGTTCTCTAATAAACAATTGGAAACCTAAATGTGATCTCTCTACACAAGATTTTCCAACTCTATTAATTTACCTAACTCTCGTTAGCCCAAATTAATCGTTTTCTCTCGATTCATCCTCTCAGTTTACTATCGAGACATGAAGTGTAGAATAAATCACAATTAATTCAATAAACACATAAAACAATCAGATTTCATTAAATCAATAATAATAAT
>JANQBM010038008.1:0-10505 GCA_025594535.1 Erythroxylum domingense | reverse complement strand
TACCTATAGTCGATGCTAATGAACTACACACCACACAATAATCATGCATAACACTACACATTATCACAACATAAATGAGCTGTAAATTATTGTCAATCACAACATTCAATATACATTAATATTTAACATGTTCGAAAATGCAATGCACACACAATGGCTCTAGAGTTCCGTGGAACAAAACGGCGAAATCGAAGTTTACGCCGTGAGACGAAATGAGTTCGATTTCTCAGGATCTCATGGCCACAAGCTGGCAGCTGGGAGAAGGCCATAGGTCGACATGCACGTGACTAACGAAATGAATTTCTCTTGCCCACATAACAGATTTTCCATAATTACACATTCTACATTGTGTTCATGCTTTCATGTTTCATAATTCTTTTCTTTTCAATTCACACAAGGTCATAAAATTATCACAATGCAACACAATACACATTCACAAAATATTTTTCCCACATCCACAATGATTCAAAACATACATATTTAACATACATACTCATCATACATACACATAATCAATGTAGTTCATCATCACAAACTATAAGTATATTACCCACCTATTTAGCTTGAGATTTCCAAAAGTCAAGCTTGTTCTTCTTCTCGCTCTTAGAGCCTATATTCCCGGTTCCCTAAAAATACACATAAAGCTTTCCCTAACCTAACTATCATGAATAAACTTATACTTATTCTCTTCTTGATTTTTATCTAGCTAGAAAACTAAGTTCTAACATTAACCTCCTATTCTTCTTCTTTTTTTTCCTCATCTTCATCATATAACAAAACCCCAGTTTCTCTCTCCACTTCCTTCAACATCTTCTTCACATAAAACCTACCTCTTTCTTCTATCAAAACTAAAGAATAGGAAGGTTTACCTTATTAGCAAAAGACTTAGCTAAAACTCTTCTTTCTTCCTTTTTCCTTGCTTTCTTCTTCCTTCTTCTCCTTGTTTTCTTTTTCTTCTTCTCTCCTATACGACTCTCTTCCTTTCTTTTCTGATAATTCACGATTCTTCCCTTCTTCTCTTTTTCTTATAACTCACGTCTCTCCTCTTCTTTGTCTTATTCACTTTAATGCAAATTTTTTGTATTTTTTACCATTTTGCCCTTTCTTGTTCAAGTATTTCCATAACTACCCTTCCCTTTATTCTCCTTCTCTTCTTTAATTCTCATCACCTTCATTCACGACTTCCTCCTCTTTGTCTTGTTCATTTAAGACATATTTCTTGTGTTTTTACTAATTTACCATTTTTTTAATTAGGAAATTCCTATTAACTCCTCTACTTAATATTAATTATTTTTTTAATCCATACCACCAAATAAAAATCAAAATATACCTTGTTAGACTCCAAAAATTCCTAATTCATAAATTCTAATTTATTTTCATGCATACTAATTTAATAAAATAAAATAAATAAAATAAAAATATAAACATCCTAAAAGCGGGATCCAACAAGGTAAATCCGTGATTGCCGACCTATCAAAGTAGCGAATTAACTTGATTATGAAGTTAATGAAATTGGGTAATCTAGTTTAAATGACATACGGCGTTTCCGATGTGCACTGGATAGGATAGAGGTCTTTTCGTGTTTAATGCTGCCATAGATTAAACTTCGTCAGAGTGTTTCTCGGAAGTTGTCTAGTGGTTAAGGAAATAATCTGTCAGGGCGTCCCGAGGTTATCGAATAAATAAGAAAAGGCTGGTTATTGAGTGCGTCACCTGTAGCTATAACTCTTCTATTTGAATGAACGAAGAACATCTTTAGTGTCTGTGATCGAATTGCGAAATTAAACTGAAATGTATTTGGGCTAGGCTTTTAGCCCATTGTCTTTAGTCTTTTATTTTTACTGCTTTCGTGATTATTTTTTGTGTTCATTAAATCAATCTCAAATTATATTTATTTAATTTTCCTGTTTCTGACAAGTAAACAAATCTGTACTGATCTCTGAGGTTCGACCCTGCTCACCATTATATTATATTATTTATAGTATTTTGTGGGAAAGGAAATTATTTTTGTTGGTTTGACACCCACCAAGCACCACCAACATTTCAGTAATATCAGGGGGACAGCTTCCAGTAGTAAAAGCCTGATTCACCATATTAAAGACACTATCACCCACAATAGACCAATACTTTTTATAAAAGATTGGTTGGAAGCCATCTTACCTTGGGGCTTTATAAACACCCATGGATTGAACTGCATTAAACACCTCCTCTTTAGAGGTAGGATTAAGAAGTGTCTGCACGTCCTCTCTAGATAGGCATGGATGATCTGTAAGCTGAGGAAAGGGCAAGATAATGTTTTCAACAATACAAAAGAGGTTTTGAAAGAAGCTGAGCACCTGATTTTGAAGGGCATGCTCATCCATAATTTAATCCCCATCTGCATTTTGGAGGTGTTCTATTATATTCCGTTTACAACGGCAGACAATCGTAGCATAGTAGAAATGAGTATTTCTATCACCGTGTTGTAGCCATTGTACCCTTGATTTCGGATACCAGAATAATTCCTCCTGCTTAATTATGGTGCTGTACTCCTCAATTAGCTCCTGATCCAATTCACTTAGGAAGATCGAGTCTCGAATAGAAAGGTACCGTTGAATGCCCTCCAACCTAGCAAGCACCTGGTTCTTTTGGTGAAAAATATTGCCAAAGATCTCCTTGTTAAATTGTAAGGCTGCCTCTTTAACATGCGAGAGTGCCTCTGATAAAGATGAATGGTTCAATTTCTGAGCACCTTCCATGATGGAGTAAAAATCTTTGTGCATGGCCCATGCATCCTGGAAGTGAAATGGACATGTAGAGGGCGGCAGCACGTATCCAAACAATCTAAGAAGAATTGGATTTTGATCTGACAATGTACGAGGAAGATGATGGAGCACAGCCTCTGGGAATAAAAGACATCAATCATAAGAACACAAGGCCCTATCCAGTCGGACTAGTGTAGATAGAGCGCCATTGTATTTTTTATGAAAGGTAAACGGAGAGCCTTTAAACCCAACACTGATTAATTCACAGACATCCCAATTCTTCCTGAACTTCACAGCTCTATTCATGGGAAAAACTCCTCCTCTCTTTTCAATGCATAGTCATTGAAATCCCCTATAAGCAACTAGGTTCGATCAATGATGCTATGAATTCTCATCATTTCCTGCCAAAAAATGCTCCTATTCGTTGCTTGGGGGCTAGCATATATTACCGATAAGTACCAAATATTCCCAAAAGAGTCTGATGCAAGAAAATGGATAAATTACCGACGGGACACCAAGACTTGTAGAGTAATAGAGGAAGATTTCCAAAGGCACCAGATTCCACCAGAGAAACCAACAGCATCCACCCGAATGAGATTGTCAAAGCCAAACGAATGAGAGACCTTATCAGCCCTGGTTCCTGAAATTTGTGGCTCAACAATAACTAGAACATCTAGTTTATGTATTTGAATAAGGTCTTTAACACAACGAGCAAACTCTGCTTTAGCTGCACCTCGACAATTCCAAGATAGGATATTCAACTTATGATTCATTAAAAATAGAAATAAAGAAATAAGCGGAGAACAAGTCAAGCAAAACTGCTTGGAACCATGTCCGCATCTGTTCCACTACTCAAAGGTACGACCCCATTATCACCATCCGTTTCATGTACACCAATTGGTTCAGTTATGAAATTATCAGTATGCCGAGACCGCAATCCTGGATCAGGCGGCTCTGTATTGATCACAATCTGGAGTTGCCGCTGATGTCCCTCCTTATGCACAACAGTGTTGGATTTAGGCAGTATAGGGGGAGGGGAATTTGAAATGCTTGCTGGAAATTGGAGGCTACGGTCTGCACCAGGTTTGCATTAGGAGCCCCACGCATTATAGCTGTAGGATACCGTTCAGTAGACATCTAAGTTTTTGGCACCCTAGAAGAAAATTCACGCGTAGAATTTGGAGCCACACCAGCCACCAAATCTAACTCCTTCATTACATTATTATTTGATAGGGCCATATTGAATTGTACTCGTTGGACGTTATTTTGTTTTCTAGCTTGCTGTGCAATACCTTCATCCAAGCCTCCCATCTTAAACGAAAATCCTGGCGGACGATCCGCCTCATGTCCCAAATCTCCGATTGCTTGCAAAGAAACATCATCATATTCATCATTATTCAAGTGAGAATCGATTATTCAGACGAGAACTGTTAAGTTCAATCTCCGATTGTTTAGGACGTTGTGCTTTTCTAGTTCTTTTTTGGACGACCATCCATGCACCATACCCAGTGTGTGAATCATGATTCACATCACCATCCTTAAGTAAAAGCTCCCGCCCAGTCTCAGCCGTCACTCCCTTGCCATACACGATTGCTTCCACTGATTGCCCCTCCTGGTTTGGACCCTTGGTGGGAGCTAAGTTAATAGGGCAAAGAGTTTTTGTATGACCATACTTTCCACACTTAAAGCAAATAGTGTGAAGGCCTTCATATTCTACATTATAAGTGATGCCATCAATCTCAATTTGCCACACAAGTGGCTTATCCAGCTTGACCTCTACGCAAACTCTTGCAAAACGACCCCGATTTGTGAGAGTAGTGTTCTTATCCACCTTTATTGAATGTCCCACAGATGTCCCACACCAGAAGCTATAGCCATCAGCAACTCTCCATCATAATATTGTACCGAAACCTTAAGAAAACGCACCTAAACGAATGTGGAATCTACAGATGCATGGATTGCAGAGAAATTAGGCGTCCATGGACGCACAGTAAGGTAATGATCAAATATCAACCAGGGGCCCCCTCCAATAACCTTATCAAAATCAGCCAACAAATCAAATTTAATCAAGAAAAAATCATGTCCAATATCCAGAACATCAAATCCACCAATAGGCGACCATAATTGTTCTATCTTAGAGTAGAGCACCTTGAATGATATAGTTCGACCCAGCAGTTTTACGATCACCGCCTGTCTCCATGGAATTTCAAGCCTAGCCATATAAGTGGGGTCAACATGAAATATAGGAAACGCTGGATTATCATTCTTGAAAGCTTTCTTCACTGCTCCATTAGTAATGAGGTCAATAGGAATTCTATCCTGAGCATCATAGGCCTTTTCCTTATCCTTTTCACGATTCAAAAGCTTGTTCTTCCATGAAACAAAACCTGTACCATTAACTCCAGTCCTGGAGAAAGATTGTCCCATCGAAAAGAATGCAGGTGAGTGGTCAGGTGGTTTATCTGGAGGGTGATTTCGTTTGGGGGGCCTAGAATCTGTGGGAGCAATGTTTTCCTGAAGGGTGGCGGCCATCCCGCCTAACTTTCTTTGGGAGGGTTTTGATGCAAAGAAACTCTCTCTCTTAATTAAACAATACAAAAGTTAAAAGTGAGAATGACCAGTGATATTTTCATCGATGATCTCACTTTCAAGGAGGTTCCTTTTTTTGATCTTTGTTATAGATTAGGTATTGACTTATATACATATTTAAGACTAGATTATAGGGATTGATTGTAAAAACTTGATTATAGGGATTGAAATTATCTCCTTATCACCTCAAGATCTCGCCGAGTATATAAATAGAAGGTTATACTAAATATATGAGATATAAAAAATAACACTTTTCTTCTTACTTTGTTTCCCGTTATTAGAGTCTCTAGGTAGTTTGTTTTTTCTATCTTTAGTTGCCTAAGTGTGCAGTTGTTTTTGTTTTACCCCTGAAGAGCGTAAGACTTTTTATTGTGGGTCATCTTTGGAAGTGACAACCTAGTCTTATTGCCTACCACATCTGGTATGCCTCCCTCATACCAACTGATCCCTTTTAATTCAACCTTTGTCAGATTAGAGTGCCTCTTATTCTAGATAACACTCTTTGTAAGTGTCGATGTGTGGAAGCTTATATGCCGTCACCTTGATCTTCTATCAACATCTCTGGCATTGTTTGCTCTTGTCTGGCCTCTCATTCCATTTTTGCCAAAATTTTGTTCTCTAATTTTGTTTTGCAGCTTCTGGTTCTTAGTTAATCTAAGGTCTTTGTTTGTGGTTCTTAGGGTTATTGATTGGTTCTCTGCCCAAAGTTATTCTTAATTTTTATTTTTATTTTAGTCCAGGTCATGGGTTTACTGTTGATTGTGTGTAGTATCTACTTTTACATCTATTTTTTCCAATAGGTGATAATCTATTGTAGTTACTGATGTAATTCAGCGATGTCTAAGATAAATGTATATAAGTTGACAGGTCCTAACTATCTAAATTGAAGTAATCAATTAGATTCATTTACATAGTATTTTCAAAGATGACCACGTTATAGATGATCTACTAACTAATGATACAAGAAAGGAATGGCGAAAAGATGATACTAAATTGTTCTTTAAGATCTGAAATTTAATAGATACTACGATGGTCAACATACTCGAACATTTTGAGTATGTTAAGGAATTAATAAATTATCTAGAGTTTTTGTATTTGAGAAAAGCGAATACTTCTCGTATGTATAAGGTTTTAAAGAAATTTTATCAAATTGAACATCATGATCAATCTCTTTAAACCTATTTTATCAATTTCAAAAAGATTTATAAAGAACTGAATGTCTTGTTACCTTTTAGTTCGAATATCAAATTATGACAAACTCAATGGGAGAAAATGGTAGTTATAAGTCTTTTCGCAAGCCTCAATTCTTAATTTGATATTGCAAAGTTCTCAATTCTCTTTAATGAAAAATTTTCCATTTTATATGAGGTCTTCACCAGATTTTTTTCACAAAAAATAGTGTTTTTATTGCTCAATTTGTTAAAGTTCAAGTGTTCCTTTTAGTTGTAGTAATGGAAGGTTTTTTAATTAGAATCAGAATAAAGGAAGCATTACATATGGTTGAGACAAGCAGAATTAGGATATAAGAAAAATCGTAGAAAACTTACGCAGCTCGTGTTGCAATAGTTTCTACCACATCCAACACATACTCAGAACAAACAATGTTAGTCTCTGCAAATGAATTTGCTAAATTCTGTAAGTACTAAGAAGCATTGAAGAGATCATCTAATTTTTTCACCTTTATTGTTACGATATGTAATCCTATTAAGTGCCTCTTATCCTCTTCCAACACCTAGTGGATAATTGATTCTAGTACTAATAATCATATGACGAGTAATCCTAATCTTTTTACCTCCTTTAAACCCCACAACTCTCCTTTTAAAGTCACTTGGATAGACGGTTATACCTCATATGTTATTGGTTTTGGAAATACACAACCTACTCTTTTACTTTCGCTATCATGTGTTTTAGTCTTATTAGGGGTTTCTTTTAATTTAATATTTATTAGCAAAATTATTGAGCTCTAATTATTGTCTTATTTTTACCAAATTATTATCTTTTCTAGGATATTATGACAAAGAATATTATTAGTAATGGACATATATTGGGACCTCTATGTTTCAGATATTCATGACTAGGTTACCAGACCTATTGGTTGCTCTATGATCTTAACTCCTTTTAAAGCACACTTTCAGTTAGGTCATCCTTCTCTATTTGTGTTAAAGAAACTATGTCCAAAAATTTTAAAGTGTGTTGTCTTTAGATTGTGAGTTATGTCAGTTTGCAAAACATTAATTGCCTTACGTTTCTTGAGTCAATAAAAGAGCCAATTTTTCTTTTGAGTTAGTTCATTAAGACGTTTGAGGTTTGTAACTTATTGTATCTAAAATTGGGTTTCTATATTTTTTTTATTGTGGAAAAAAATGTCAGAATATATTTAAATATTTAATGGTCTATAATTTAGGGATTACTTTAGAAAGTCTTTAATTTACATATTTTATTGTCTCTAGTTTAGGAGATAATTTGGGAAAATAAAATATCAAAATGTATATATAAACATGCATTTTGTACTTTAGGAGTACAAGAAGAATTCTCCTAAACCCTAACTTGTAATATGGCACTAGAGCATGCTTTTAACTTTCCAGCTACCTTCATTACAATTTTTCAACTTTCATTGCTATAATTGTATGTTGCAGCCTTTATTTTTACAATTTAATATCATTATTTAGACTTTATTTTCACATCCTTTAATCCTTTGTTTATTTTCTTATAATTTTAAACATATAAACCATGCCTGAGGTCATAGAAACTCTAACCCAATATTTAAGAGGAAGTTCAAATCCTTAAATAGAAGAAGTTCAACTAAAGGTGAATTATAAAATATTCCAGCAGTATACCATTTAGATAAAGAAAAACTGTCGTTATTAGTCCCATCCCATCAAAACAATCTGTAAGAGAAAAGGAAAATAAATAATCTAAAAAAATATAATAACCTATTTCTATTTAGACAAAAGAAACTATCTTAAGTGGCCTTATCTCATTAAAACAATCCTTAAGGGAAAATGAAAAATAAATTATTTATTAGGAACTGGTCTTAAGTAAGGAGAATTGAGTTTTCGTGCTTGGAATGATAAGGATTCTCTTAGAATGTCTTGGCTGTGGAGTTCGATGATACTTGAAATTAGTGATATTTGCATTTCCCCCCCAATATCTTAGGCCATTTTGGTCGCTATTTAATAAACTTACTTCCAAAGCTAAGGATGCTACTCAAGTGTACAAAATAAAGGTCAAAGCTAGAACTATAAAGTAAAGAGGTAAAATTGTCATAGAATATATGATTGGGGTTTGGTTGTGTGTAAGTTTTAATATTAACCCCAGATAATCTACAAGTGCACGGTTCGTTAGCGTAGTACCAAAGGTGTCGATGTCACGATAATCCTAAAATCTAATTCTAAACAAATAACAGAAATTCAAGATGCAACAAAACTAATACGATAATTTATTTCAATTAATCAAATTAAGAATCAAACATGAAAATACTAATTATTAAGCAATTTGCAACACACCTAAGAATCAACCGAAGGAAATTATCAATTGAGAGAAAGAGAATTTAACCTATCCTTAATGCTAACCTAACTGATTATAAATTATTGGATTGTTGGTTCTAAACTATCCCAGGGTTCATTACTCCCTCTAGAGTTGTAACCATTAAACATAAATCATAAACCCTAATCAGATTATGGAGGTTGCAATTTCTCAATTCATAAACTATCCAAAACTTTAATTGGTTCTGAAGTTCTATAATAAACTATCGAAAACTTGTACAAGATCTCTCTCCACACAAATTATTGATATAATTTAATTCTAGTTTCTATTAAATCACATAACTCTCGTTAGTCCAATTTAATCATTTTTCATTCAATTCACCCTCTCAGTTTATTATCGAATTATGCAATAGTAGGATCAAACCACAAAAATATCCAATAAACACATAAACAGTCAGATTCTCATTAATTCAGGAATAAAATTCTGAAGATGAGTTTAGAACATCCTCGACATTCTAGATCCTATTATCAACAGTTCAATCTAATTCTATACAATAATAAACTGAAAAGAACAGGAAATATAATCTAAAACAGATGACAGAAAGTAGCAACGTCGGAAAACCTCCTGATCCAAGAAATACTTCGAGTTAACTTCTTCTCCTCTTCTCTTTTCCTTCTTATCTTCCTCTATCTCTCGATGATCTCTCTTTAGGGTTTCTCAATGTGGCTAATTCCAAAAATCTATTTTCTCTGCCTCTTTTTGTTCTTTTTATATCATTTTGTGTCTTGGATAACCCTAGGATTTTTTCGAGGTCCAAAAGTCCAAAAATCCCTCGAAACTGAAGTTTGTAAGTGTCTGCTAGTTTGCCCGATGCAGGCCATAATCATGGCTCACATCTGAGCCTTCTCTCACGATTGTAGCATACAAGCCATGATCGTGGGCCATTCCCTAGGCTTCTATCATGATCATGGCATGCAAACAACAATTGTGGGCCAAATCTGGAGCTTCTATCATGATCGTGGCCTGACATACCACGATCGTGGGCTGTTGTTTCGACCCTAATGTCTTTGAAACTCCTCCATTTTTCGATGTTGACCCTGAAACACTAGCAAACACATCAAGGTACCTTAAAAACATGCAAAATCTGCATCTAAGATCTCTGGACTAAATATACATATTAATCAAGACCTAAATGTCAAGTTTTTCACCCTTTTAAATTGTACGCACACATTAATAATTAATTGGTCTTTCAAACTCTATAACTATTCCTAAGTACATTTTCATGAAAAGTTAAGCTACTCACAATTTAGGTAGGTTTTATTAGAAATCATTTTTACTACTTTTTATGGACATAAACCTAGTCTTTTTACACGGAGGCAAACATTGGTGATGAATTTTAATTCGGTTACTCGACTAAGTCATTGTTAAGTTGCTTGGTTGGAACATCATTATAGCCTTTTGATATGAAGGCACACATTTGTGATGCATGTCGATCCGGTTAATCAAGTTCTCAATTGGCTATTAGCTCTATTCATAACCCAAAAGCCAGCGGAATAGTTATTTATTTAAAATTTACAAACATTTTTTAATTATTATTTAATGCTTACCATGTTGCTTTAGCTACTCGTTTTCATGAAAAATACTAGCAAAGCTACTTTAGTCAAAAGACCTAAAATTATGAATGAA
>JANQBM010037999.1:0-10506 GCA_025594535.1 Erythroxylum domingense | reverse complement strand
CCTATTTTTTCAAAAATCACACTTATTCACACTTATACCGGGAAGAATGTCATGAATGCATGTACAGACATTTTTCAGGTGCACATATCATTGTTCACAAATGCATGAGCATGAGATGTGCTTTCCTAATTTCACTGATTGACCTCACTTGAACCCGTTTCTCTGGTCCGACCCGTTCTATAGAAACGGGATGTTACACCACGAGCACAAGCCAGTTGAATCTTCCACTATATCAAAATAATGGGTAATACAAATTGTTCTTCTTTAGCACCACTAGAGACAATCTCAAAATAAATCTTAAAGAAAATTAATTCTTGATAACAACAAATAACAATTAGAGTGATTTTTCCCAATTGAGAACACTTGAAAAACTTTTAACAATCAATCTTCAATTGTCACTGGACCATGAAAAAGGTGGAGTGATTGCATCTTCTTGCTTAGTAAATTTTTTATTGTTGCTGGAAAACTGATGCGAAGGCTGCCCATAATTGCATATATATATAATGGGACCACCATATGTACACATAAAAAAAAAATGGTGGTGTTATATATATATATATATATATATATATATATAACACCACCATTTTTTTATTTTTTATGTGTACATGGGTGGTCCCATTAAGCATGACTCTAACACCTTTTTCAATTAAACTTCAACTTTTTTTTATAGGTAAGGGCAATTTCCTTCAATCATATTTTGAATTCTTCAATTTTATTCAATCTTTAATTGATTTTGTAACAATCTAATACCAGTTAACTCTTTAAAGTTGAAACCTCTTATCATACCGGTTTAACTTTTGGTTCGATTTTTAAAACATTATTTTTTTCTTGTAACTTCAACCCCGAACCTACCTCTCATAAGAATAGATGCAACAAAAGTAAGGTTTTAATTACATACTGTGAGCAATTATAATAATTACAAATGATATAAATGCAATTATATCATTTTCAATTTTCAAAAAAAAAAGTTCTGTTGCATGTTATTGCTGACAAGCTAAGTTGATGGAGAGTTATAAGCCGTGAAGGAAATGGAGATGAAGATTGAAGAGATGTTGCTAAGAATATCAAAGGATAATCTCTAATGATCTCTTGATCTTACATCGAAGCATCGAGATGTGTCAGCTTTGAAATTTAATGTGATAAAAGAAGAAAATAAAGAACATAATTAAGAGTAAATAAACGAAGGAACTTGATGTGATAAATCAAATTAATAAATCATGTCTCATTAACTTAGTTAAGCTAAGTCAACAATATTTTCTTTAATAAATCATGTCAAAGGTGAGAATACAAAAAATCATATTAAAATTTTATATAATTATTTAAAAGAAGTCAAATAATGACAGAACATTTATTAATTGCAAAGTTAACATGTAATCACGTATCTCACTCAATTAACGAGAATGGACAAATAATAAATTTGGTATCGAGAATAACAAAGAATAAAGAAAGACTGAAGGAGCTTGAAGCCATGTTTAGAACTATTGATTTCTGTAATTGAGAAATAATAATGAGAGATTAGAAAAATGCATTTTATGCTCATGCATAATTTTAGCATATACATATGTGAATTTGAATTTTTGCACACATTAAAATGATTATACATGCATTAATTGACATTTCTAGGTATAATTGATATATAAATGTGATTATAATTGGAATTGTGAATTATTTGTATTGAATTTTGAATTTTTAAAGTATAAACATTGATTTAGAATTTTTGGAGAAAATTTGGGAAAAATTTTGAAATTTAAGGGTATTTTTGGACTAGAAAAAATGTCAAGTGGTAGAACAATTGATTAATGGTAGTAGAAATAAATGTCAAATGGTAGTGGAAATTATTGATATAGGATATTGGGATTTAATGACTTATGTCATTAAAATTTGGAGACAATTGGAGTAGAAATTGGAGTTGAATGAACTAGTTTAATAAAAGAATCAATTGTGAACCAATAGGAAATGGACATGTGGCAAGTGACATGTGTCACATGGCTTGTGTCACTTGCCAAGCCATGTTGTAAACCCAGGACTCTTTTAAACATGAAAGACCAATTAATTGTCTTTCATTTTGCCTTCCCTTCTCATTTTTGTAGCCTTTTCTTCTTCTTTTCTTCACTCCCACGATTTTAGCTCACCCAGTCTCCATTTATGTTACAACCTGCTCTCATCTTTCATTTACTACTCTTAACTTGCTCCCTGTTTCATTCTCACTAAAGACCCAACCTTATCTCCCTTGGATGATGATGAACATGGGTTATGTAGAAAGCTAGGGTTAAGTGTGATTTTGAAGAGTTTGAAGATTTTGATAAATCAAGTAAGTTATGCTTTAATCTTCATGGGTAATGTTAAATGACACATTTATGATAAGAAATTTGGTGATTGATCATGAGTTGTTATATATGTGTTTTTAATATGGGTGTAGTGTAATAACAAAGGGATCATGCTCTAAATTGTAGTGAGTTAATGTTGTTAAGATATATGGTGTATATCTTATTATTAAATTTTGGCATTTTTGGATAATTGGACCTAGCAAATAATTCAGTTTCACATCCAAATTGATTGAATTTAAATTGGGTACAGTTGGCTTATTGGATTTTTGGATAATGGTTCAGTTATGATAAAATTTTATTTTAAATGGGACTCTTAATGCTTGAAAGATTGTGCACATCTCCTATCTACTGTTGATGTCTATCTCTAACGTGAGTGTGTGAGAGAAGTTGATTGTTCATTGAACAAACGCTACAGAAATCTATCTTGGTTGAGTATGGTATAGAGTGGGGTGGCATTAGTTGTTGATTAAGAAAAATATATCTTACAAGTGTGTGAGACGTGAGTGGTGTGAAAAGTCAGGGTGCAGTGGGAGTTAAGTTGTTGCTGTGTAGTGTGAGTCACGTGAATGAGGGAAGAAAGAGGGCTGGCTGCGCTTATAAGAAGAATAAGGCTAATAATGCATCTAGTGTTAGTTTGACATTGTATTTTGGTGTGCGTGCGTGAGATAACTTGGTGGTGGCTCAGTGGTGCCTTTCATTGCGGTAATAAACGCCGACCTTTGGGTGAGACATGATGAAATTGATTTATGAGAATAGCGTTGCACATGTTTTAACTTGTTGATACAGTGAAGATCGTTTTTTTAAAGTGGGTGTTGTCTGCGTATATGGGGTGATGTTTTCTGGTTTTGAGGCTTAGCACTCATGAGTTCACATTTTTTGGTTGGGTTGACTGTGCACAGTGCAGATCTTTATTTTTCTAGCAAGTAGAAACATGTCGTGATATTCATATGCAGTGATTTTGTGCGGCAGTGGGTTATAAACGTTTTTCCTTGGGAACACAATGATCAATCTCTATGAAGAAAGTTCATTGCTGGGTTATTTAGAGGAGACAAATCCATAAGGAAGTTTTCCTTGTCTCAAGTATTTTTGTTATTTAATTTTCAATTGATTAAATACTTGAGCTATTTTTATTTATTATTGATTTGAGTGAAAGTAGTTAGACAAATCCTTTTACGAGGTTAGTACGAGGCGGTCATACTATTGGGAGTGAAAATCTTTCACGAAAAGTGAGGTTGAGAGATAGTGTCAAAGGTTGAGTGGTGTTGGCTCAGTAAAGCCTTTAGTAATTCTATTGTACTTCAGTGAAAGTGATTAAGCTAGGTGAGGGCCCTGCAGATGTAGGCAAGGAGTGCCGAATTGCGTTACCAAATTTTGGTGTTTCTTTATTATTTTGATTTTGCTTGTTTTATTTTATTGACGACAAAAGAGTTTGCAGAAAGTTTGCGAAACAATTATCCCCCTTAGTTTTCTCAAATTTATTCATAATTTGTTAGATAAATGAATCATTTATGATAATGAGTTATGGGATGTTAGAATTTGAAAAAAGGAAGTTTGAAATATGACAATGTGTGTTTAAATGAAGAGGTAAATGGAATCACAGTTTATTTTATTTTTTTTGTGTTATGAGGAACGATAAATTGTGAGTGTTAGGTTAAGAAAAGGGTATATAACGATGTCTTGAATTTAGATGATTTATAGAAGTGAAATAAAGAATGAGAATTGGAGTTGAAATTGTTTGCGATTATATTATGTTTTGGTGTTTTTGATCAATCATGGATTTTGATTTGTGTGTGTATAATATTGAGCTGAAATGGAAAGATGTTGAAATGGAGGTAGGAATGAAGAGGAAATGAAGTGAATATAAGTTAGAAATGATAGACTAAGCAAAAGAGATGAATTAGAATGAAATTGATGATGAGGAGTGCTAGAAATATGTTAGATGTAGTGTTTCTATTGAACATGCATCTGTAATTTAGACATATCTTGATTTACGGATATCTAAATAGGATGATTATTGATTTATATTAAATTAGAGATGAATGGCTACAATTGTCATGAAGAAATCGAGTTTGAATTCTGTCTCTAAGAGTTTTGAAATTTGTCTTGAAGTTGAGTTTCGGATTATGTCTCTATTTCTGAATAGTATGTAGTAAATTGTGTATCACTTGCAGTTTACTAAACCAAATTGTATGAACTTTAGTTCATTAGAAACTTAAGACATAGATGAACAATTGTTTAGAAGAAAACTTTGCCTAAAAATCTCATTTTCGAGGTTTAAAATGAAAGTGAAATTTGGATAAAAATAAAAGAAAGAAGAAGGAGTGCAGTGGTTCAAAAGTAGGTAGCGATCGAGACTCTACTGGCTGAACATGGAAGTCATGATCGCAACACCGCTGATGATTTACAGAAGTTGCAATCGCAACCCGAAGGTTGTTATGTTGGTGATTTTTATTGAACATGCTTTAGTATTTTGATGATATCTTAAGCTATATATGTCCAAGTGAGTTGATCCTTAATTCATAGTAAAGTGAAGAGATAGGGATACAATTTGTTGAAGAAGTAAATTTTAAATCCTATTTCTAAGGATTTTAAAATCTAGCTTGAAATTGAATATTGACTAAGGTTGTAGTACTACTGCAGACAGAAATCATATTCTGATGTTATTAAATAAAATTTATTGATTTAGGCTGAATCAGACAAAAGTATCTTCACAAAAGTTGTAGACTATTCTCTTCTCTTTCAACTGATATAAAGTTCATAATTTTTGGATATGGGAATTGAAAGATATGAGTTGTACAATTTGACGGCATGATTATAAAGAAGCCAAAGTTTCAAATGTGCTCAGTCTGTAGTATTTTGAGCATAACTCATAGAATACTAAACCGAATTGAATGATCTTAGTGTTATTAGAAACTTAAGACAATGGGGAACATTTTCCTAGAAGAAAGTGTTGCAAATTACTTCATTTACCTTGTCAAAATGATCATGGAAAATTGATTCGAAGGTTTGGAATTTTGGAGATGTTATAAGGAGAAATAAGAGTTTGGATGTTGTATGATCGTATAATGTTAGAATAACATTAGAGAGTGAATTGTTGATATCAAAGTACGAAAGACATGAGTATAAGGGAAATGAAAGATGTTTCTATGATTGTAATTATGATTCAAAGGAGATGAGCAATAAGTATCTAGTAAAAGTGAATAAGGCTCAGATATTATGAAAGAAAATAATGCTAAAAATGAAAATGAGCATAAGATGTGAATTTTGATAATATACCTGGCATTATCATTGAGCATGCATTGTACATAGTTCATATGCACATTTGTGCATAAATGAATACCTAAGATTGTGCAATTATTAATGTGTGTGCAACGTGTATATTGCTGAAAAATTGTAGAGGGTTAATTAATTCTTAATTTTCCGCAAATAAAAACAATATAACAAAAGACACCGAAATTTGATAACACAGTTCGGCACACTTGGCCTACGTCTGCGGGGCCCTCACCCAGCTTAATCACTTTCATAGGAGTTTAATAGAATTACACGAAATTGGTTCAACACAGCTTCTCTCAATATCTGCAACTATCTCACAACCTAACTACCCGTGAAAGACTTTCACTCCCTATAACACGACCGACTCGTGTTAACCTTAACAGAGGATTTTTTTTCCTACTTTCACTCAATGTAATAACACGCAAAAAATATCTCAAGTATTTAATCAACAGAAAATAAAGTACCAAACTATTTGAGATCAACAAAGAAAAACTTCCCTATTAATTTCTCCCTTCCTAGTGTCACGGTACTGAATTGACGAGCTTCTAAGACACAAAAATCAATTCAGCCAATATGACGAGTGCGAAGATGATTAACGCATGTAGAAAGCAAGGACTAGATGTGTATGTGCTGCCCACTCACTCAGCTGAAATCAATATGTCAAAACAGTCTCTGTATCACAACCAACAGCAGACCAAGAGAATAGCAAAACACCCTTACATATGAGAGCACTCGTCAGCAACCAAAAGAGAACAATTGTGCATGTGAAGCCCACTCAAATATTTCCTTCACACTATTCTTGTCTCACACTGCAACACATACATAAGAACCCCAAAAAAATTTTTGTCACACACACTCACATAGATGACTGCGCAATCACCCACCTGAAAAGCCTCACACACTAAAAAAACGACAACAACACTTCAATCACGCACCCATTAGCTTACCACTCCACCAAAAAACTAGAATATCACACCAACTAGGAGTCTTGACCTACGTATTAGGATAGACTACTTATCCCACAAAATATGCATCCCACGTAACTCTCTTTTTTCAGCCGAAACTCTACACCTACATTATGGAGTCTGCACCCATGTGTCTTTTTGTTCAAGAAGACTTCTAACACCTCTAGGAAAATAACCTGATCCTTTATGATAGAATCTACACACACGTATCTTGCGCTAAGAAGACTTCCAACACAAATAGGAAATAACTTGATCTCTTTTTATCCATTTAAAACACAATCATCGCAATAATCAATCCCACTTAAATCCAAATACAAGAGTTTCACTTCAGCTCCAACACTTTAACAAAATAATGAATTTTGTATGTCCAATTAAAATAAATAAAATGCCAAAACAAAAGATATATATATATATATATATATATATATATAATATATATCCTAACAATCTCCCCATTTTTGGCATTTTTGTCACAACACATGAATTCCACAAAATGATTCATAACTGGACATATAATATAAAGTGTGCAATGCTCCCCCTCAATATGGCATCCAATTAACATTACATAACCATGAGTCAATTTCACCAACAAAACACAAGAAGAAGAAAATACATCATCAAATTTATCTTATCTGAACTGCTCTTCCCCTTTGAGACAACACATGCCAAAAAGGTACTTTTTAGGAGCGACCGGGAAAGTGAAGAACGCGTTGCTTCAAGCTACGAAGAGCTTCAGTGGCGACGTGAAGGATTCCTTCAATACGCTCAATCTCTGAAAATAAAGCGGCATGTGGATTAATAATGGAGGTTCCCGTGGCATCCGAAGGATCCGAAGCAACATACGGCAAGTCCACCACCCGTGGTTGCCGAAAAATACGTGGTGAGATGGTCATCAACGGTGCGCACCGTAGGATGCTTGATTTAACCCTGGGAATCTCATGGGAATACAAAAACTATGAGGTTAAGCATGGAAAGTACAAGAGCAAGTGAGGCTCACTCTCAATGGCCAACATTGCGTCGATAATTAGACACTCAAGATTGAAATGAATGCCTGTACCGATTGCATAAAGCAACTTGGCCTGAGCCAGATAGACCGTTACAATATGGGTGCTCGGCATCCAATTGGTCATAATTAACTTGAATAGTATAAAATATTTTTGAGTCAACATGGATGATCGAATAACAGAACTAGACGGTCAGGCAGTGAGTTTGCCACCAGTTATAACTGTGGCAATCTGATCAGTTTAAATGACCCACTCAGCACCATAATAAAGATCACCAATAACATTATCAAAGCCCATAAACAGATTCAATCTTATAGCATTAAAACGAATGACAAGACCTTGCATATAAATTACTCCAAAAGACGCTGCATCCACATTTAAAATGTCACTAGTCAAGTTAGAGTAAAACTCTTTTACCAGATCAGCGTCATAATGCTGAGGAAGAAGTGAAGCTTGCAACAAGTTCCTTGCTGAAAGTAGAGTATATAAGCCCTGATCTTGAAATTCAGCCAAGTTGATCGGCCAATCTAAAGAGAAATCAGTGTTTGAAATTTTACTCAATTTTTGCTCAGCGGCTTGAGTGTAAAACTTGAAAGGAAAAGCTTTATCAACTGGCAGTCTGGTTGGAGGATGATAACGAGGAGGGCGGACAGACTTATGGCACCTCATCTTTGTTCGCTTCCTCGGAGCCGAAGAGGGAAACGGCAGTGGGACAGATTGAGCCTTCGGAGGTGCTTCAGAATCTGAGGATGAGTCTTCCACCATGGACTCGATCACTCGAGTAACATTATCAATAGGATCATTTTGAACCGGAACATCAGGGATATCAATAGGTACTGCTGAAGATGATCCCGCGCCTGTAGAACTTCTGCCAGATGTAGGATTAAATTATAGGTGACTTGAACGTCGCATAGGAACTGCTTTCTTTTTCCTAGAGTCAGAGACTGCATCTTTTTCTTTAGATCTTCTTATAATTAAATGTCAGACAGAAAATGGGCATACACACAGCAATCACCAAGCACTATCAGAAAATCAGAATATACCTGCAAGTAGGAATCAACAACTGTCGATACTGTACCCAGCACACAATCAGTCACACATTCAGCAATTTTCACAAAAAGGTATGTCAAAATCCAGCCAGAAATTGAATCACTCCAAATAACTCCGTCGAAAAAGAAACACGCCAAAGGCACACCCAAAAATGACAGCATATTCCTAAGTCACCAAACCAAGCACTCACGGCACTTTCTCAGATTTCTCACAAATAATGAAATCATCAATGCTTCACTGGATACCCACGGCTATAACACTCCACCAAGGCAATTAGCACCACTTCAATCAAAATTCAACACAAAACTCAACTTTGAAATGAGAGATATCCATACCGTATAAACACATAGAGCAGAAGTAGACACATGACCTTCAATCTTCGTGAGGGAGAAGCAAAGCAGTCAAGGAGTTGAAGAAAGGAAAATATTACATGGAGAGAACCAAGTATTGCGTGAAATGTTTGGCTTCTGGAGGAAAGGGGGCATGTGGCAACAGTGAAGAGAAGAAGAGAATAAGTTAGGGATTTAAATCCCTTTTCCAGAAACGATGCGTTTTCATTTTTTTTAGTTTTCTTTTTTTCTTTTTTTAATAGAACAAAACGCTACTATTTAAAGATACAAAGCTCCAAGGCTCCTCTAAGTTGTTCAAATCTTACTGTATCAAGGGGCTTTGTGAATACATCTGCCAACTGCTTTTCTATAGACACATATGACAGAGTGATCAATTTGCTTTCCACAAGCTCTCGGATGAAGTGATACCGGAGATCAATATGTTTCGTCCTTGAATGCTGAATAGGATTCTTTGAAACATCTATAGCGCTTTTTTTGTCGCATAAGACAGTCAACTCATTCTGATTAACCCCGTAGTCTTCTAACATCTGTTTCATCCAAAGAAGTTGTGAACAACAACCACCTGCAATGATGTATTCTGCCTCAGCGGTTGATAGTGAGATTGAATTCTACTTTTTGTTGTACCACGAGATCAAATTGTTTCCTAGAAAGAAACAGCCTCTCGAAGTACTTTTATAATCATCTAAGTTTCCAGCCTAATCCGCATCACTATATCCAACTAAAAAAGGTGTTGAGTCAGATGAATACCATATCCCAAAATCAGATGTACCACTGACATACCTGATGATCCTCTTTACCGCCATCAGATGCGTTTCTTTTGGGTTGGCTTGATAGCGAGCACATGCCCCAACACTAAAGCAGATATCTAGTCTGCTTGCAGTCAAGTATAACAGGCCTCCAATCATACTTCGATATAAACTCTCATCAACACTTTTTCCATTCTCGTCTCTGTTCAATTTGTTGAAACACGCATAGGCATTCTTGTATGTCTAGCGTTCTCGAGATCGAACTTCTTGATTAAGCTTTTGGCATACTTGGTTTGCGATATGAAGATTCCATCCTTCGCTTGTTTAACTTGCAAACCTAAAAATAAATTTAACTCGCCTACCATACTCATTTCAAATTCAGATGTCATCAGCTTAACAAATTCTTCAACAATCTTTGAATGTGTAGCACCAAACACAATGTCATCAATATAAATTTGAGCAATCACAAAATCAGAGTTTAGCCTTTTAATAAACAAGGTTTTGTCTACATTTCCTCGTTTATATCCTTGCTTGATAAGATATTCAGTGAGTCTTTCATACCAGGCCCTTGGTGCTTTTTTAAGCCCATAAAGTGCTTTCTTTAATTTGTAGATACAGTCTGCATGAGCTGAATCAATGAAACCTTTCGGTTGCTCCACAAAGACTTCTTCGTGTATAAACCCATTCAGAAAAGCACTCTTTACATCTATATGATAAAGTTTAAAGCCTTTTATACATGCAATGCCCAACAATAATCTGATCGACTCAAGTCGTGCCACTGGAGCAAA
>JANQBM010037998.1:0-30538 GCA_025594535.1 Erythroxylum domingense | reverse complement strand
TAATTAAAATATAATTAATTAAATTATTATTATTATTTATTAATTAAAATATAATAATAATTAATTAAAATATAATTAATTAATTAGCTACAATATAATTAATTAAAGTTAATTACAATATTTTAATTAATCAACATATTGTAATTAATTAAATTATAATTAATTAATTAAAACATAATAAATTTTTATTTCTCAATATTTTTTACAAATCAACCATAATGATAATCATTTATACTCTTAACCAATCATTATAATTATAATGATAATATCCATTTTCATTCTTCACTGTATTCATTCTCATTCCTATTACTATTCTCTTATACGAACCAACCGTCTTCTTAGTCTTTGTAAATAGAGGGTTTCAACTTATTTTAAGAGAGTGAAGATTCAAGTTAAGAAGTATCCTATAACTTTGTTACGATATTCTTCCAAATTTCAATATACCTTGAAGTTTGGTCAAGTGTACAAAGAGAAAGACCAAAACTATAACAAACTTATCAATATTAACATGAAAATAAGTAAAGTGACCCTCACAAAGATAAGCAAGAGACTAAGTGTGAAATCAAGTCAAGTAACATTCATACAAATCTAAGACTGAAGGATCGGATCAAAGGATTCATCAATATCAAAAAGCACTTTATTATATTCATTATTAAATTGGTTTTTTGACACATTCTGTTTTGTAGTTTAGTCAAAACATGAATTTTATATTTTCAAGTTAAATAATCGCTAATATACACACGTTATAATGAGCATATCTATAAACATTTAAATAATATTATATGTGAAATTCTAATGTTTAAGAAGCATTTATATATTTGTTTACTCTACATACTTTTATTCATTGACTACTTCATAAGGAATTAGTAATTTTTTCACTCTATTAATGTACAATCTTAATAAAGTAAAGATTAAGTTTAAAAATAATACTTAAATATAATATAAATAAGATTGACACTAAAAAAAACGATGTAATTTTACACTTGAATTTTTAAAATTTGCCGATCAAAACAACATTGTTTTAAAAGAAAAATTTTTAATCATCGAATCTTTCAAACTAAATTTTGTAGTAATTCCAATTTGATAAACTCAAATTTGATACGTTGATTTGGAATTGGTACAAGCATACTGTCATTCCTAATGGACACACGGTTGAACAGGAAAAGGAGGAAATGAATTGGAAGCCCTTTTGAATTCCTGAAATCTATCGCCAAGGGGAATTGGGCATATCTCATTTTGTCCTTTTCCTTTACTTTAGGTGGACGTCATCGTTTCGAGAAAATGCCTTAGAAAGCAATCGACATTTTCTATTCCTCCAATAAAAGAAAGGTTTTTTTTTTGACCCAGTGCCTTTCCTTATCAACCACAACGAAAATGTCAACATGTGCCAACAACACTGAAAGTGATTGCAACAACCTAATTATTTCTTTTCTAATTTTTCTTATTTGTTCTCTGTAATAAATATCGAGGCAAGCGATGATTGGGTGGGTACAAATACTAAACCAATAATTCAAAAAGCGAAGAGCCAATACGAGTTGCCCAGCAGGAAGAATCTACAGGCAATTAAAAATCCACTCCCCATAGATAAGAAATGCTTTTTAAAAATCAAATAAAAGAAACGTGAACCTTCTTTTTACAAAGTACGAAGAGAAAAACAGCGACGATAGCGTTTAACTTATTTTCGGAAATGTAATAAAAAAAAGTAAATAAGGTAATAACAATATAGGTAGTTTTATCCCAAGCCCGTTTGCCAGATCAGCACCCTGATTGACGGCTGCGGTATGGCGGTACTTGGTTCTTCAGGTGCACCGTCGATTACCGAAATCTTTCTTTTTTTTACAGAAGTCTTTTAATCCGACGCCCGATATTAAATCTTCTCGAGCTTCTCGGCGACCACCAGAGGATTAGCTTTCGCGATCCCCTCTCTCCCCACCTTCTTGAAATCAAAGTTGCAATCGTGATTCTCCGGGTACCTGTGGACCCCACAGAACGTGGTCCCACACTTGCACTTGAACCCGGTCAATCCGACCCGTTTTTTACACGTGAAGCAACGTTTCGCTTTCTGCTCCGTCATCGTTATCGTCGCCGTCGCCGCCACCTCACTCCCCGACGGCCGCAACTCGGACACCGAGATCGCTGGAGCAAGAACCTGAGAATCCACCGCTGGGGACGCCGGCAGCGATGATGAGGAAGCCGATAAAGACGCCTTGATGGAGGCTTGTTGTCGTTCCTTGAGTCGGTAGTCCATGTAACATTTGGAGCACAAGTTCATCGTCGCAGGACTCCCGAAGAAGCCGCAGTTGTTCGTGCAGAGACGGTGACCTTCCGTTGCTTGGTATCTGTGTTCCTCCGCCATCTTTCTATGTCCTGCCGACCACTAGATCTCTAATTTCGAACTTCTAACTCACCGATAATTCCTAAATAACAACGACGATCACTGGATCTGCCAAACAGAAACACGAAACAGAATCGGTAAATTCGTTCCAAAAACCGATCAAAAACTGGAGAAGAGATAAACGGACAAAATTTATTTTCTTCCGTTTTCTTGGCAAACAAACAGAAACCACCGAAAAGAAAAAACAGAGTAGAGAGAGAATACGGACCTGGAAGATTAGACGCGAAGAAGAGAAATCGAAACGGGTAAAAAAATAACGACTCTTCTCTTTAACGGAGCGAGAACGAGTCAGGAAAGGAATATTATTAAGGGAAAAGAAAAGAGAGAGAACTTTCCCATTAATTATTAATTTATTTTCAAAAATAAAACTAAACAGAAAAAGAAAATGGTAAAGAAGAGACGAAGCAACGGCGGAAAGGAGTGTTTGTTCCTTAATTTCTTCAATTTGTCAGTTGAGAAATAAAAATGAAAACTAACAGAATATCTGATAAAGAAGGACAGGCTGGAGGGTGGGAGTGGGAGCCAAATTGGAAGTCCAGCCGAGTTTCCCTTTCTTTTTTCTTTTAGTTTTCTAAACGAGCTCACCAATCATAAACCACCACGCAATTTCATGTCACAAAGAGAGGTCAAAGGCTTTCTTGTCCACGCGTAGATTGCCTTTGTCAGCTCCTTTGTTTGATTACATTTGGTTAGCTGGTTTGTGTTTTACCTGGGCTAACGAGTGGCAGCACAACATTCCGTAAAAGAATCAAAACTTACGGCATCTTTGACACAAGAAATGAAATAAATAAAAAATAAAATAATTATTTTTAAGAATAAAATAGGTGAGGGGTAAAATATAATAATTATTACTTTATTTAATTTAAGGAATGTAATACATAAATAATTTTTATGCCAGTATTTAGTTTAAAAATATAAACTTAAAATGATAAAAAATTAATTAAAAAAATCAAAATATTCCTATCTTTATTATTATTATTATTATTATTATTATTATTATTATTATTCATTTTTTATTTTTTATTTTTTATTTTTATTATTATTATTATTATTATTATTATTATTATTATTATTATTATTATTATTATTATTGTTAATCAAGACCTTATTATTATTAAATTTATTATTTTTATTCTTATTAATTATTATTATCATTAATTTTCTACTTACTGTTAAAAATTATTATTTTTATTATTTTTATTATTTTATTAATTATTATTATTATTAAATTTCTTATTTTTATTTATTATATTTATTATTATTATTAAATTTCTTCTTATTATTATTAATTTTATTATTATTCTTATTATTATTAATTTTCTACTTACTATTATTCTTATTAATATTATTTTTAATATTTTAATTATTATTATTAATTATTAAATTCCTTATTATTATTAATTTTCTTCTTATTATTACTAATTCTTTATTATTATTAATTTTATTCTTATTAATTATTATTATTATTAAGTTTCTACTTATTATTATTCTTATTATTATTAATTTTAATATTTTAATAATTTTAATAATTTTAATTAATTAATAAATTCTTTATTATTATTAATTTGCTTCTTATTATTACTAATTTATTAATATTATTAATATTATTCTTATTAATTTTCTACTTTCTATTATTCTTATTATTATTAATTTTATTATTTTATGAATTATTATTATTATTATTATTGTTAATATTATTATTATTATTATCATTAAATTCCTTATTGTTATTAATTTCTTCTTCTTCTTCCTAATCTTAATATTGTTGTTATTATTAAATTCCTTATTATTATTAATTTTCTTCTTATCATATGACTTTCCAACATTTTACAGTAGTTTATTTTTCCTGGTCCGACTCATGTTAGCGTTCATTATATAGTCGTAATTGCAATATAAAAT
Organism: Erythroxylum domingense; assembly: GCA_025594535.1. Taxonomy (NCBI): domain Eukaryota; kingdom Viridiplantae; phylum Streptophyta; class Magnoliopsida; order Malpighiales; family Erythroxylaceae; genus Erythroxylum; species Erythroxylum domingense. The sequence goes on along the minus strand of JANQBM010037998.1, from coordinate 26,244 downwards.
AATAATGTAATGATATTAAAAATAAATATAACATAGGACTTTAAATTGCTAAAATGTTATTTAGTTGAACATAAATTAAGTTTCAGCCTTATTTTAAATAACTAGACAAAATATTTAAACCTCAATATAACCTTCAATTTGTGGCAAGAAACCTCCTCACCCACCCAAGTCTTTGATAAGGCGGAACAGTAAAAAACACCAGCATTTGTGTAAGATGATCAGGAATTTTGCCTAAAGCAATATCCCTTACATCATCTGTGAGTCCCTTTATCTCACCCAATGCACTATATAACTGTTCAACTCTCTGTTAAATATACATTTCAGTCCCAATACTTTTACACAATTTATCTCCAATCTTATTCATGATATCACCCAATATCCTAATAATTGCTTTACGAAGAACTCGACCATCAGCTACTGACCCTTCCCAACCAGGAAAAGCATAAACAAATTGTATGTCAGGTGTGCACACACCTAACATATTTGTTACAATGTCATCCTTACGAGTTCAAAATCTAGACTTATCTTTAATTGGCACATTAACCCTGATATTTGTCCCATCTAGAGCACCTAAGCAATTCTAAACAATTCAAATGAAATAAAAAATAATGAGGAACCTTAATCACATTCACTATATTTTCTTATAAAAGTAATAGGGTGATTATCTACCTTAAACCATATCCATCAATGGTCCGAAGAGTTTGTTGGTATGGGCTCAAGTTTCCTAAATAAGAGATCTTGCAGATGCATCACTGCATTTAAAACATTAAGAAAACACCGACTAATTGTCTCACATAACCTTCTAAATTTTTTCCTAATAACTTGATTTTTAACATGATAAGCAATAATATGTAAGAATATTGCTTCTTGTTCATCAATAAGCATGTTTTTGTGTTGACTTTAATCTGCCTATACTTTCTAGCATTTCACATAGTTTAAAAAAAGCTTGCCTATTCATGCTAACAATTGAAATACATGACTCATCATTGTCATGCACAATTCGCCTCACTTAATCTTGATTTGCATAAAAATTTAGAAAATAACTTCTAACCCTTGGCCTATAACTATAAAAAGAAGCTTCCGATGCTGACAAAATGAAAACCGAACTAACAACATTACACAACTATAGCCATATAGTCAAGACAGCCACAATCCTTTTCGTTCTTTCGACATTTCTACGTAAACTCAAACTGAAACGAGCCATGACAGCAAAAAATCAAATTTCTAATGTATTTACATCAATTTGTTCAAATAATGTACAATGTAAGAGTAATTCAAAATAGTTGAAGGCATAAAGTAGAATAAGCCAGAAAAAAGAAGATACTATTTTCAGAGTTAAAAAGAAGGGATTATAGAATATTAAAACCATAACTCAACCAAACAATTTAAATGAAACCCTAACTCAAATAACCCAACACCAACTTAAGGAAGATAGAAAGAATGGAAAAAGCATAATAAGCATTATGACCTTAGTGGCTAAGGAAAAGGAAGTATGATAAGTGTGATTTTAGTTATGTTTCTAGTGTGTTTTCATGTATTTTAAGTGCTTCTTTGTGTTTTTTAATTCTAGTTTATTTGATCTTTAGCATCTTTTTCATCTTTTCTTGATTTTGAAGTGTTTAGTTGTTTCTTTATGTTATCTAGTGCTTGAGGGTAGTTTTGGAGCTTATTTTTTTGGATGGATTGATGCATCTTGTTGATGAATTGTTCAGGTATCAGATTTGCAGTTTTGGATGTGATATAGGTGATTTAATGGTACCACGAGGCAGACTTAGAGAATTCAGATGACAATGAAATCTAGTGAAGAGGAAGGACAATATGAGAGGAGCTTGCAGTTCAAATTTCAAGTCAGTCGGAGGTCTGGAGAGGAAGTTATGGCCAACATAGTGAAGAGTGTAGAAAGCTGTCAAACATCAGTGCACGATTGTGCATAAGCCTCTCTGTCACGATCGTGCAACTACAAGAGGACTACCTCTTTGTGTTCATGACATGAGTATCTTATGTGTATATGCATTTTTGTGAAAGAAACTCTCAACTGCAACCAACAACGAAGTTGAGTATATTATGTATATATAACTAACGACTGTTTCTTTTGTTTCATCTTCTATTTGATGCTATGTGCCTTGCATCATTTTTGGATAAAGGTAATGTCTATTTCTATTTAGAATTTGGATCATCTTTACCCAAATGATATTTTTCCATGAAATCCATAATACAAAACGGACCAAGAATACCTATAATCAAGAAATTAGTAAGCCAATTCAACAAAACCCATCACCTAATCAAAACCCATCAACATAAACGCATCACCCATAAGAACGAAGAGGAATAACTTACCCAGAAGACAGGACAGATGATAGAAGGCTGGGTTGACTTGAAGAGAGAGTGGAGTTTCTGGAGAAGAGAATCGCGAGGTAGAGAGTGAAAATGAAGAAGAAGTGAACACGGGAGTGAGGTAGAGAGGATAAAATGAAGAAGTTTCTGTTGGGAGGTGAGAATGAAGAAGAAACGCAAAGGTTAAAAAATTCTTCAACAAATAACTCTATTCTTGGAAAAGCTAAAGACACCTTTTGATGATCTTTAGCTATTCCTAAAAGTTAAGGAATACCTAATCTTAGGATTAAGTATTCTAATTTTTTTTTATCTAACCAAACACATGATTATTTAAATTTTAAGAATATACCAGAAATAGAATTCCTATTCCTATGATCCAAACATGACATTACAATTAGGAAATAGAATTTAGTACCATCACAGATAATATAATAATATAATACTATTAGCTTTAGCTTTATTTTATGTGCCTAGCCCAACCAGTTTTTCTAGTCATTGGTGAAACGATTTAAATAAAAGAGATATTTTGAGATTAAACTTCAATATTTGACAATATTTAAAAATTAAAACAATTCTAATTAAATCTTAATTATCAAAACTTTAAGTTTTGGAATGAATTTCTTTTAAAAATACGTCAACATATATTTTATAAATGAAATTAGTTACGTGCTTCTCTTAAAACTCATCACATTCCTTTCTTTTGTTGATCTTTTTTTGTCACTTTTATCCTATATAATATTCTCCTTAAAGCCAAAAACAATTTAATTGTCATTGAAGAAAAGCTATCAATGTAAAAAAAAAGATCTTATATTCATTTCTTCATATTATTTACTCTCTAATTTATAAGACTGTAACATTTCTTTCGAAACATTAGAAATAGTAACAATTATAATATATTCTTAATAAAATTGAGCGTTAGAGTGAGAGGGTCTCTCTTCTCTCTAATTCTTACTCCAACCCTCCCTTAACCAATAGACATTAACCTTATACACATTCCCTTTTCGTTAACTTTCTTTCCCGCCTATCACTCAAAGGCTGCTCCTAACCTAAACAATATAGATAAAGCCTTTAAATCATTAATAATTATCTCTCTGACCTCCCTTACCTCTAAATCTCCTATAATTCCATCAATTAACCAATCAAACAACTAACCAACTTATCTCCAACTTCTTCTTCTTTAATTCCTCTAGGTTTAGTTGCCCCAACATTTAAGCTTGGACTACTTCCTCCTCTAGAAAAGGCTTAAACAAAACTCTCTTCTCAAACATCTTCATCTTTTTTCAAAAGTCTTCTTCTTTTTTCTCCTCACCACTTTCCTCCTCTAATTAAAGTTACTTCTTTTACCTCCTCAAAATATGTCCTTATCATTCCCTCCCCAACTTCTATTGCCCCTCTAATTTATGCCTTCCTTTATCTGAATCATGGATCGAATCTAGTCTTCTCTCTAAATTCTTGCTCTTTTATTCATGTTCAACCAAAACAATTTTCCTCATTTTACCTTAATAAAACATGAAATGCAGTGGTAAATGATTCTCAACCAAAAGTTAAACTAAAACTAATGCCATAAATTAAGGACAAAACGATAGTCTCACCTCTAATTGAGATCCTCTAAGAAAGTGCAACCAAATGTAAGACAACATTAGTTGGGTTTTTCCCTGACAAGAGGCATTCATTCCTCTTAATCAAAGTCTGGTAAGAAAAATCTAAAAAAAATGTGGATTAGAGAATGTATATATCGCTGAAGAAGATTACTTCCTATTTAAATTTAGAGACATCAAAGGATTAATAATAGTAATGGAATCTGCCCTTAGCATCAGAGAGGAAAACCTATTTTCTTAAAAAGATGGTCTCCAGGTATGATTCTTAAAAAAAGCACAAAAATATATTCCTATATGGTTTTTTTTCTATAACATTCATTTAGAATACTAGACAACAGTAGGAATAAGTTACTTGGCCAGTACAATCAGTAAGCCTATAAGATTTGATAAATAAAATGAAGTTATTAGAAGGATAGGTTTAGAAAAAATCTATATAGAAGTTGAAACGAATTCTAAACTTCTTAAGGCCCTAACTGTTCAGAGGTTAAGATAAGATGGTGAAAGTGAAACAACTAATATCTTAATAACCTACCCATGGAATCCAGATCAATCAAAGGAACAAAAGATTTGGAAACATAAGTCAACCTCTCCCAATTCTCCAACTAATAACCTAGATTTCCATCCTAACCATACTAATTTAAACTCTGAAACCCCCTTTCTGTATCCTATTGGAATTCCACCTTCCCCCTCATCTTCCTTAGATTAAAATGCTCAACTTCTATTGGAAACCTAAAAAAGCCTTCCTAGAAACTCCCAAATTCCTCATAATCTCCTTAATTTTATCCTTACTAGAAAAAATCCCCAATCTCCACAGCCCTTGAAAATTCTACCCCTAACCTAAAAATGATGAATTCGTCAAACCAATAACTCACACAACACCTACATTAGCCACTTTTCGCTAAATCACACTCTCCTTCTTAACCTCACTAACAAATATATAAGAGCAAAGAAGATGATTTGAAGGCTCTAGACTCAAAGGAAACATCCAAATAGACAATGGATAAAGAAGAATCACAATTGAAAATCCAAGAAGAAGATCAAGTAGACAACAAAAAAAGGCTAGTTATGCCCTTCTATCTCATGTTTATAGGCTAGAATATTCGAGGCTTAAACTGCCTAATGAAATAGCAGGCACTGAAAGAGTTCATCAAAGCGAAAAATCCTTCTGTAATAGGCTTGCTAGAAACAAAATTCAAAGAACAATGTTGAATAAAGGCTCATATTTCTTAGGAAATCATTAAAGCACTATGTTTAATCATTCTTTATATAAAGTTGGAAGAATCATATTAGCCTATGAGACAAAAACCATCTAAATGTTGAGCATCAAATAATTAGACTAGTTTATGCATTTGGAAATATATTTAATCATGTTAAAGGAAAAAATTCAAATCACTTATATTTATGTAGTAGATTATACCTTCCAAAGGAATAAATTATGGGAAGACATAAAGGAGATGAGAAAATCCATCAAAGAATCTTGGGTGGTCTTAGGCGGCTTTAATTATAATCTTCATTTGAAATAACAAATAAAAAGATAGATATTTCTAAGAAAAAAAGTATTTTAAAGATTGCAAGATATTTCTAAGAAAAAAAGTATTTTAAAGATTGCCTAGGTAACTAGTAATGGATCAGGTAATATGAACAAAGATCTTAGAGATTGTCTAAGTAACTCAGGGTTGTTAGACCTTACCTTCAAGAGTATCCTCTTCATTTGAAATAACAAATAAGAAGATAGATATTTCTAAGAAAAAAAGCTAGATAAAGGGATGATCAACTTGGATTAGATATCAAAATTCATAAAGTCAATATCCTAGTTCAGTAACTTTAGATTTTGAGACCTTGCACGTTTAGCAATCAATATGGAACAACATACAAGATAGTTAAAATCTCCATTTAGATTCTTTAACCATCTAATTGAAATAGAATATCTTGAAGATATTATCAAGTTAAGACCTAATAGCCCAATTGAAGGATAAACAAACAAAAATATAATTCTAAAATCCAAAAGGAAGTGGAACAAGCTACTATTGAACTTAATAATATCTAGGATTTATTAAATCTAGACCTACCAAACCACAATTGAAAGAAAAATAGAAAATACCTTTAACAAGCCTTTCTATCCTTAAAGCCTAGTGTTCATTACTCAGACAAAAGAATAGAAGTAACTGCCTCAAAGAGTAAAATTCAAACTCTTCCTTTTTCTTTAAATCTATTCAAAGTAGGAGAAATTCCAACAAAATCATAAGGATTCTAGACTCACCCTTATCTTTAACTAGAACAAGCTTAAATAACTAAGTTTTTTCCAGTTTCATTCTTTTTTAAGCCCAGAATCCCTTTCCTTAAGATCCTATGAATGTCTTTCCAAATTCATACCCTAATATCTAAATCAACTTCAAATAGATTCTCTTCTTGCTCCTGTAAGCAATGTATAAATTAAGAATGCCCTTTTAAGCTTTAATTGCAACTAATCCCTAGGTCCTGATGTTCTCAATACATACTTCTTCCCAAAATCATGGCATCTTCTAGAATCACATATCTGTAGCATGATCAAGGAATTCTTCGACTTTGGTATCCTACTCAAAGAACTCAACAAAACCTTCCTTTGCTTTATTCCCAAAAAGCCTAATCCATCTTCCTTCCATGACTTTAGACTTGCTGTAATATCCTACACAAAATTATCCCATCTTGCTCTAAGTCTTAAGCTTCCAATCAACTTTTCTCAATCTAGTTTCATTATAAGTAGGAGCATCGAAGACAACCTATTGATAGCTCAGGAAGTGATTAAGGATTACCATTCCAATAAAATTATCAAAAGTTATGCCATAAAGATTGATTTCACAAAGGCTTTTGACTTCCTCAACTGGTCATTTCTGATTCATATCCTCAAAGCTTTTAGATTCCCTTCTAAGTTTGATAAGTGTGAATTGCATCATGTTTTAGGGTTTAATTTATTATGTATTAAGTGTTAATTTGAGTGTTTAGTATGTGTTTAGGTTATAATTGTGTTAGTTTATATGTTTAAGTGTTTTTATAGGTTAGTATAAGTCTTTGAGTTTAAATATTATATTTTTTTAGGTACCTTAATGTGTTTGTTAGTATTTCAAGGTCAACGTTGAAGAACGGAGAAGTTTCAGAGATTTTCGGGCTGAAACCACAACCAATGATCGTGGCACAATAGGCCACGATCGTGACAGAAAAATGCAAGCCAGCCCACGATTGTGGCCTAAGGGACACGATTGTGACTGAAGACTCTGTCATAGCCCACAATCATGGCATTTGGGCCACGATCGTGACAGTGTGTCAGGTAGACGCGCAAATAAGAGAAAAATTCAAGTTTCGAGGAATTTTTTGGCCCGTTTCGACCTCGGGAAAACTGTAGGGTTGCCAAGGTATTTAAAGAACGTGAAGAAGACAAGAGAAGAGCTTTAGCATAAACCATATCCCGAACCCTAGAGAGCTTTATCGAGAGATTGAGAAAGAAACGAAGGAAGAGAGACACAGAGAAGAAGCCGACACGAAGTACTTCCCAAAACACGAGGTTTCTCGTCGTTGCTGGCTCCATCATCCATTCCACTCATACTTTCTGGTTTTATTTTCAATTTTATTGATGTATAGAATTGGGATAGCCATTGAGAATATGATTGTTGAATGTTGAGATTTATCTAAACTCACCTTTGGGAATTTTGTCTTTGATATTAATGAAATTTTATTGTTGTGTTTTTATTGGATTATTTGTGATTTAATTTCTACTTTTCATAATTCGGTAATAAACTGAGAGGGTGAATTAAGTGAAAATCATTAAATTAGGCTAACGAGAGTTAGGTAATTTAATAGATCAAGAATTGAATCAAACTGGTAAATTTGTGTAACGAGAGATCTAGCATAAATTTTCAGTAGTTTATTGGATAACTTAAGATCTAATTTAGGTTTTAAGATAAATTGTTAATAGAGAGGTTACAATTTCTCATAATCTGATTAGGGTTAATAATTAGGGTTAACGATTATAACTTGAGAGAGAGTAATCAACCTTAAGGCTGTCTAGAATCGGTAATCCAACAATTTCATAATCAATTAGGTTTTTATTAAAGTCGGATAAAAATCCCCTTTCTCTCACTTGGTAGTTCCTAGGTTGATTCTGGATTTGGTGTTGCAATTGTTATCTTGTTTATATTTCTAAATTTGATTATTGGCATTAATTGTGTGATTGAATAATTTCTTTTTTTAGTTTTGTTCATTGAATTATTGAGAATTGTGCTCATCCTTAGATTTTAGGATTAGATTAACCCTCCTCGTGAGATCGACACCTTAGGTACTGCGCGAATGACCCGTGCACTTGTGCAATAACAAGGTTTAAAAATATTAAAACTTTGTCATACCAGAACTTACGATCAAGTTTTTTTCACCGTTATCGGGGAGGAAATTAATTTAGTTCTATAGTTAAGGAGTTTATTTTAATTTTTAATTTTTGCTTTCATTCTTTCGTTTTATTTTAGAAATCGTGCTTTTATATGAACACAAGAGTCACAAGAGATTCGAGTTGTGTAGCTGAAACATTAGACTTAAATATTACTCGACTAGAATGAACCCTTAAGAAAGGTCGACGAGAAGAAGAAGAGAAGATCGGGAAATCAACAATGGTTAAAGAATTTCAGCAGAGCATGGACCATGGAGAAAACCAAGGACATCAACAATAGACCCTTATGGACTTCATGATGCCAGGGTTCAATGCGGCGAACCAAGGAGTAGTTAGGCCGCCAGTTCAAGCAGCCTCCTTTGAGATAAAACCAACCCTCTTAAATATGCTTCAGCAGAATGTGCAGTTTTATAGATTGGAAAACGAGGATCCCATTACACACATAGTGAATTTTCTCGAAATTTGTGATACTTTTCGATATCATCAAATGTAGGAAGATGCAGTCAAAATTCATCTATTCCCTTTTAAACTTGAAAATAGAGCGAAGGCTTGGTACCATTCCCTTAGCCCAGTTAATATCACGATGTGAGATTAACTAGTTCGTGCCTTCTTGGATAAGTATTTCGGAAGTGCCCATACCACAACTTAATTAAGGAATTTGTGTTGCAAACATTCTACAATGGAGTGAACCCACCGACAAGAGGCACAATTGACGCAGCTTTAGGGGGATCATTAATAAGTAAGACAGTGGATGAAGCAGAAGAGTTGATAGAGGAAATGACGAGCAATAGCTGCTTGTGGACGAACGAGCAAGGAAGGCAACCTGCTACCTTCAGAGAGAAAAAAGGAACTGTGGTGGTCGATTAGATGACAGAAATGCAAGCGAAGATCGACAACCTAACACGACAGTTTAACAGTATGAAGGCTTCGTCCTCAGCCCAAGTGAAAGCCGTACAACTAAAGTGTGAGCTCTATAGACAATTAGACGATGATACCGTGGACTGTTACTTGATGAAGGAAGACAATTAGGAGCAAGTAAATTATATGGGAGCATAATATAGACGAGGAGGGGAAAATAATCCCTGCTCCAACACTTATAACCTTAAGTGGAAGAATCACCCTCACTTCTCCTGGACGAACAATACTGGAGAACAGTTCAGGCCTCAAGGACAATCAGGCTTCCAACAAGATAAAGTAAGATTGATGGAATCAAAGTTGGACAAGATTTTGGATAAAATTGGCGGCATGAAGGATGCATATGGGAGGATCGAAAGCAAATTCAAACAAGTAACGAAAAATCATGACTCATCTATACACAATCTGGAAGTCTAAGTAGGCCAACTAGTGGAAGCCATGTCTACTCGAAATACAGGAAGCCTTCCAAGCAACACTGAGTCTAACCCAAAGGAATAAATCATGGCTATTAGTCAGACCCAGGATAAGGAACCTGAACAGGTGAAGGAAGAAGGAGATAAAGGAGAAGGTCAAGAAATTAAGAAATTCCTTCCAAGTGAGCTCGTAATCAAGTCAATTAAGGCAAATCGACTAAGAATTCCTTACCCTATTATATCTCAGTAGGAGTTTATATCAAGTAGGGCAGCAATGAATTTAAAGGAGATTGAATTAAACAGGGTCGAGGAAGTGACGGAACAACTACAAATGAAGCTCACATTGAAGGAATCTATCAAAAAGAAGGTTAAGTAGCAAATATCAGAAGAACACCCTAACATTGCACAGAAGAAGGAGGACCTAAGGGATTTTTATATCCCTTGCAGTATCAATGGAGTCATTATAGATAGGGAATTCGCGAATTTAGGAGCATGTATCAACATGATGCCCTACACCTTTAGTCAGAAGTTAGGGATAAGAGAGTTAGTACCTACAAAGATGTTAGCAAAGACGACTGACATAATAGTGCATCAACCGAAGGGAATTATTAAGGATGTGCACGTAAAAGTTGATAAATTTACCTTCCCACAGACTTCTACATATTGGACATTGGAGAAGATGCAGAGACCGATATGCACGTAAAAGTTGATAAATTTACCTTTCCCATAGAGTTCTATATATTGGACATTGGAGAAGATGTGGAGACCCCTATGGTTCTTGAACGACCTTTCCTAGCTACTGCTTGTTCAATCATTGACGTTGATGGGGTGAACTAACCCTGAGGGTAGGAAAAGAGCAAATAACCTTCCAAGTGTCAAAGAAAGACTATAGTTCTTCGTTACCTCTAATGAACATCAAGGAACCTGAATCTTGAGGAGAATGGGAAGATATCGAGGACTCTGGGAAGCATTCAGAAAGAAGCACTTGCATAGAAGAAGGTAAGGAAAGGAGAATCTTAAGGAAGGTGGAAACAATAGCATGGTAGCCAGGTACAAATTATGAAATTAATGACTACACTACCATTACGACCTTCATTTGAACTACCATGAGCTAAAAAGAGCGTCGAGCTACAGATGTTAAAAGAAGCGCTGTATGAGAGGTAACCCCAGGAAAATTATTACCTTTGATTGTTTTTGTTAGAACATTTGAAATCTATAATTAGGATTATTTTGTTTTCGAATAAGACCAAGAAGGAATAAGATTTCGAGATAAAGTGGATGATTGGTTAAGTAAGTAAAAGAGAGATAAAAGCCACAAAATGATTAAGAAGTGAATTCGAAAAGAATGTGAAAAGAGAAAAAAAAGAAAAAATAAAGAATTGCCTAGGCCACGATTGTGGCCTGCAACTAGGCAGAAAAGGAGAACATGCGTTTTTAAAGAAATTTTTACCATTTTGACCCTCCAACCACCTATATATTTATTTCTAACTTCACTTTTTCATTCACTTTCACTTTTACTTTATCTGTCAAGAATTTAAACCTACAAAAGCTCTCACATCTCTTTACAAAAATGTTAAACTTCCAAATTTCTTCCAAATTATACCTATTCACAAGAAATATATCGCGCATTAAGCAATCAGCTAGACAGGAGCAATCAGGACGAAATCAAGTTGTAGGACGTGGGAGAAGAAATAGAGTAGTAGACTTCGAAATTCCCTTCCCAATCTACACAGAGGAGGAAGGTATTCATTTCCAATCCTTAAACGCTAGACAAATAGTAGTTCCCAAATATTTTGATTTTGAAACGATCAATAGATTAGAATTGTGCGAGAGGGTAGAAAACTTAGCTGAACGAATCCGGTGGGCCTAATTTATATGTTTCCAATTTCCTGTCTACCAAGAGCTCAATTTGGAATTTTTCACTTCCCTGTCTTATGACCCTAGAAACCCCAAGGAATTGTGGCTTAGGTTGAGAGGAAGAGCTTATGAACTGAACATAGAAATCATGTACGATATGTGTGGGTTCCCTGAATCCTCTATTATCGATCAGCATGATGATTTTTATCCTTCTCGATATTGGAATGAACTCGCTGGAATAGAGCAATTTCATGCCAAGAATGCTCATAACAACATAATAAGGTCCCACGAACACTTGTTACTACACAAATTTATGTGTTAGTTGATTTTTGATAAATCAGAAACCAACAAGTGTTCCACAAAGGAACTCTTTATATTGTGGTGTATGGACCACAACATTCCAATGTGCACATCCATACATGTGCTAAACGCTATTGTTGCGACTCCGTACAAGAGGAGCAACAATTTAGGTATGGGGTACCTAGTGTCTACCATTACTGAATATTATGGGGTGGACCGTAGTGGGTTAACTATTCATCACCCTGACTTCTTAAACCATCACCATTTATAGCGGGCCGAAATCTTTAAGTCCCACAACATGAAACTTCAGGATATTAGCCAGAAGCTACATATTAAGATTATGGCCAGTCAGGCGAGCTCGAGTTTAGCACTGCCTTAGCAGGCAAGAAGAGGACTCAACTAGTGAAGAGTCTGAGGACGAGGAAGAAGAAGATCAAGGCTGGAAGAAAGTCTCAGAGGCAATATCTACAAAAAATAAGACAGTTACTGATACACTTGCGGAGCAAACCAGAATGATGAAGGAAATGGCCCGAACACAATAATGCCAAAGCCAGGATATCCGTCGGATCCATCAGTCTTTTGAGTCTCAGGGCGTTTAATTGCCGCCTCCAACACAATCCCTGCCTTCATCTCCATGAGATTTTTTCTAACCCATTTTTTCTTTTCCAATTAGTCTTTATTTTATTTTATTTATTTCTATTTACTTTAATTTATGTTTCTTCTTTTCTTTTATGTGTTTGTTTGTTCCCTTCTTACATTGAGGACAATGTATTGTTCAAGTTTGGGGAGGGTTATGTGTTTGACTTTGTTTGTGATTTTGCATATGGTATGATTGTTGTTAGGTTGCATTTTATGATTTGTTAGAATGTGTCAATGGCTTAGATGGACTAAAATTGATTTAATTTTGAACATAGTCTACTAGGTTATGAAAAATCATTAGCTTACAACATTAGTGAATTGGGGTCTTTGGATAAATATACAACTTAATTAGGATTTAGTGTAAATGTAACACCCTCTAAATTTCCACATTCATTCATAATTTGAGGCCTTTAAACTTAAGTAGCTTTATTAGTATTTTTCTAGGAAATGAATAGATAAAACAACAAGGTAGGCAATAATTAAAATAAAAAAATAAAAATGTATATGTTTTGTTAAATAAACAACTATTACGCTGGCCTTCGAGTTATGAATGGAGCTAGTAGCCAGTTAAAAACGTGATATAGCTGAGTAACCTGATTGAAACGAATCACAAATGTGTGCCTTCGCGTCAAAAAGTTGTAATGACGTTTCAACCAAGTTGTTTACTAAGAATGACTTAGTCAAGTAACCTGATCGATATTTATCACCAATGTTTGCCTCCAAGTAAAAGACTAGGTTCTTGTTAAAAAAAAATGTTCCTAATAAAAACCTACTGGACTTGTAATAAGTTTGACTTTTCTTGAAAATATACTTAGGAATAGCTACAGAGTATGAATGACCAAAGGATTATTAATGTGTGTATGCAATTGAAAAGGGTAAATAAATTAACACTTGGATCTTGATTAATTTGTATATTTAGTTCAAAGCCCTTAGACACGGATTTTGCATGTTAATGATTTAATATAACTTGAAAGATTGTGTTTAAGATTAAATTTATTTCATGAAGTTGAAGCCATTATCTCATTATTGCATTGTGTGTTGTGTGTTTGTTATATGTTTGTTGTGTTATTTACTTGAGGACAAGCAAGCGTTTAAGTGTGGGGATGTTGATAGGTGTGAATTGCATCATGCTTTAGGGTTTAATTTGTTATGTATTAAGTGTTAATTTGAGTGTTTAGTATGTGTTTAGGTTAGAATTGTGTTAGTTTATGTATTTAAGTGTTTTTATGGGTTAGTATAAGTCTTCGAGCTTAAATATTATGTTTTTAAGGTACCTTGATGTGTTTGTTAGTGTTTTAGGGTCAACGTTGAAGGACGGAGAAGTTTTGGAGACTCTTGAGCTGAAACCATTGGGCCACGATCATGACAGAAACATGCAAGCCACCCCATGATTGTGGCCTAAGGGACACGATCGTGATAGAAGACTCTGCCACAACCCACGATCATGGAATTTGAGCCACGATCGTGAAAGAAAGGTTTGATGCTAGCCATGATCGTGGCATGCAATGTAGGGCCACGATCATGGCCTGCATCAGGCAGATGCATAAATAAGAGAAAAAGTCAAGTTTCGAGTGATTTTTTAGACTATTTCGACCTCGAAAAAACCCTAGGTTTACCAAGGTATTTAAAGAACGTGAAGAACACAGGATAGGAGCTTTGGCATCAGCCACATCCCAAACCTTAGAGAGCTTTGTCGAGAGATTAAGAAAGAAACGAAGGAAGAGAGACACAGAGAATAAACCTACGCGAAGTACTTCCAGGAATAGGAGGTTTCCTGCCGTTGTTGCCTCTATCATCTGTTCCACTCGTATTTTCTAGTTTTATTTTCAATTTTATTGATGTATAGAATTGGGATAGCTGTTGAGAATAGGATTGTTGAATGTTGAGATTTGTCTAAACTCACCTTCGGAGATTTTGTTTTTAATATTAATGAAATTCGATTGTTGTGTTTTTATTGGATTATTTGTGATTTAATTTCTGCTCTTCATAATTAGGTGATAAATTGAGAGGGTGAACTGAGTGAAAATCATTAAATTGGGCTAACGAGAGTTAGGTAATTTAATAAATCAAGAATTTAATCAAACCGGTAAATTTGTGTAATGAGAGATCTTGCATAGGTTTTCGGTAGTTTATTGGACAACTTAAGATCTAATTTAGGTTTTGGGACTAATTGTGAATCGAGAGGTTGCAATTTCTCATAATTTGGTTAGGGTTAATGATTATAAATCAAAAGAGAGTAATCAACCCTAGGACCGTCTATAACTTATAATCCAACAATTTCATAATCAATTAGGTTTTCATTAAAGTTGGATAAAAATCCTCTTTCTTTCAATTGGTAGTTCCTAGGTTGATTCTGAATTTGGTGTTGCAATTGCTACCTTATTTATATTTCTGAATTTGATTATTGGAATTAATTGTGTGATTGAATACTTTCTTGTTTTAGTTTTGTTCATTAAATTGTTGAGAATTGTGTTTAGCCTTAGATTTTATGATTAGATTTGGGATCAACACCTTAGGTACTACGTGAACGACCTGTGCGTTTGCGGAATATTGAGGTTTAAAAATATTAAAACTTTGTCATATTGGAACCTGCGATCAAAGTTCATTAATTAGATTTATTAATATATGTCCTTTCCATCCTACAATGTTTTGATCAATGAAAAAGCAACAACCTACAAATGGAAAAAAGGCATTAAATAAGGTGATCCTATCCCTCCATATCTTTTTGCTATACATACAAGGTTGATAAACTACAAGATAGCTCAAAGTATATTCTTTAAATAACATTATAATTGTAAGAGGATAAAACCTTCAATCTATCGTTGGTTAATGATCTTTTGCTACTTAGTGTAGCTAATAAAAAATTTGTCCATTTATTACTTGAAGGGTTAGATAAGTTTGCAGGAGTCTCTGAACTAGATATAAATAAAGCAAAGAGTCATATTTTCATCTCTAATAACTTTGACTACATAATTTAGTCTCCCTCTGAAATCTCAAGTCTCTAATTATCAACAACTCTTTTCAAATATTTAGAATAACCTCAGCCTTTAGAATCTCATACCAGGACTGTAAACCACTATTCGATTTAATTATAAACAAAAATTCAAGTTGGATATCTAAAAACCTCTCATATCCTTAGTGTAATGCATGTCTATAAGAGTTCTCATGTTGTTATCCTTGTCAAGATCATAAATGATATAAAGAGGGTCTTCAGCAACTATTTATGAAGTGAATTCAACAATATGAAAGATTTTCCCAAGGTCAAATGGTTTGAAGTATACGCTTTTAGAAGGCATGGCGGATTTAAACTAACATTAATGCGAATAACAAATAAAACACTAATGGAAAATCGATTTAAGGTTTATACAATGAAAAGAGAGACTTTATAGGTAAAATAGATGAATGAAGAATATATAAATAGCTCTAATTTCTTGGCAATGAAACCTCTAGCCAACTCCTCTCCAACCATAAAACTTATTTTAAACCTTAAAGAGGTTGCTAGGAAGGAATAAAATACATAATAAGTAATAGGAAGCAAACCAACTTTTGTTTTGATAACTGGGTTGAATAAGATCCTATTCATTTCCTACCAACTTATGCCTCTTTTGAATGTGCTCTATTTAAAGATTCTAAGGTCATTTCAGTTATCCTAAATAGTTAGTAGTTATGTCCAACAAGGGGCTTAAATGTTATATTTCATTGCTTCTCACTTACATGCCTAACCAAGGAAGACAGGATAGAGTTATATGGATCAGAGATCCTTCTAAAGGATTCTCAGTTAGCTCCTGCACTAATCTTTTCAACACCCCAAATCATGAGGTGATATGGAATGATATAGTGTGGTTTAAGAATAAAGTACCAAAACACTCCTTCATAATATGGTTAGCTATGACATTATAATAATTCTTAAAACACAATTTATCCAAATTATACCCAAATTAGATTATTAATTACCAAAATCCTCATTAGTTCCAAAAATAACATTCATCAGTCACAAAAATTATATATACAAGCATAACTATCTAAACTGTCATATTCAAAAGTATGTACAATAAAATGACTTTTTTCAATTTAATTTGTTAGCCTTACTTAAACTCTACCCTATCAACCACATACACTGGAGTTATAGTCAATCTTTCTATCTCCTATAAAAATATAGAGGCAAAGGACGAGTTGCCTACTTAATAAAGGTAACTAACTATACCTTTAAAATTAAATAACTTAATATAGATAGAAATTAGTCAAATGATTAAAACATACTTATAATACTAAAATACAAAAAAATACTCAACCTATCAAAATACTCAACAAACATATAAAATTTTATCATTAGTCATGATTGATACTAATATTATTTTATCACTGTCACTTATATTTTACCTTATTATCAACTGAATTGGCTATGCTCTGATTAACCTAGTAGGCTTACATTCAATGATCTATCTACTCATTTCTACTCATCATAATCACTCACTAAGTGAAAATGTAATTAAATATATAAATATTGGCATAGGATACCTCAATTCCTCAATCTAATCTAGTACTCTAGAACCACTCTAGTACCTAGTCATCAACACAGTATATCTTTAAGATTCAGGATATCTTGGTACCATTTTGGTATCTAGCCATGGACACAAGACATCTCTAAGACGCAAGATGTCCCGATACTTACTCCATAGACAAATACCTAGCCATCGCTCGCTCATATTTAAATAACTCGTCAATCTATGACCACTAACCTCGACAAGTTATAGATTCATAACTTACTCAATTTATTCTCAACCTTTTATAAGTTGGTCTTTATTTAATTTTATGAACATGATTTATTTACCTTAATATTCCTAATCATACTCATATATAACTGAAAATTTTAATTATCAAATTTTCTTCGAATTATCAAGCAATACACCTTATAATGCATAACAAAATACAAATGCGGAACATTTTGTACTTTGTTAATTATTTATGCAATAAATAAATACAATCCATATATTTGAGAAATTCATATATGTAATTATTAAT
This sequence comes from Erythroxylum domingense, assembly GCA_025594535.1. NCBI lineage: Eukaryota > Viridiplantae > Streptophyta > Magnoliopsida > Malpighiales > Erythroxylaceae > Erythroxylum > Erythroxylum domingense. Next base: position 8,752 of record JANQBM010037998.1, on the reverse strand, counting down.
TTAATTAATGACTAATTCGAAATAGGATTCACGATGAAATAATTTATTAATAACAAAATTTGAAGTTTTAAGAACCGTACACTATTCTAAAAGTACAGTCTAAAGTTATCTTACTCAACTAATTGATAAGTCTAATATACTCCTTAAATCATCCTTTTGATCTAGACATTATAAAATTATATTAAACTTATTTAAGAAAAATTTTCATCCCAATTACACTGAACAATCTAAAATTATTCTCTTTTCTATTTTATTCTTAATTATTAAAATATTCTTAATTTACCTAATCACTATAATTACTAAAATACCCTTAAGTATTAAAAGTCTTATTGTAATCAAATTTGCCGTTAACCTAATGATCTATTAAATCTGGAAGGAGAGGAGTAGTAGAAGATTTCACAATTCCAAGCAAGAAAAGAAATCACTAGAGTACCATATCTTAAGAAGCATTCCTAAGCTCATAATCACAAAGAATCTACATATCCAGTCCAGTCCAATAATCATAGCAAGATGGAATCTTCCTTAACATGCTGGGAAATTAGAGGAATCTCTCTAACATGCACTATCGTGATACAGAGAAATGGGAACATGGAGACATCCAACTCAACTAATAGAGAAGAAACAGTGATTAAAACCCAAAATAGAGATGAGGCATGGAACAAAAATGTGGCAATGACTCAGACATCAAAAGAAAACACATTCCTTTTCAACCAAATATTCGGTAGGTCATCTCCAGGCGAGGGTGGTAAGCAATCCTCTTAGGGAAGAAGAAAAATCCAGAAGAAGAGAGAAATGTGTGCAGCACCTCTATTCATGAACAATTCATAATTATCAGGACACCTAGTAATAAATAAGCAGCACACGTTGCTGTATTAAAACAGAATATTCGGACTCTCTAGATCCTAGTTTTCTTAGTTAATTTTTTTTGAAGAAAACCTTGTTGTACTCTTAGGTAAAACACTTACCTATATTTTGGAATTTATAAAATTATTTTAAATTTCCAAAAAATTAGAAATAGTACCAGAAGCATAGGGATTTATCTATTCAAAATTCTATTTCATTTTCATTATACATAAATAAGAATCAAAAGCCCATTTCGCCAAATAAAGGGATTTACTTGCTTATATTATGTTTCCTCTCCTATTGCATTTTCTTAGAACGAAAGACTGAGAAAATTGACACTGTCGGCTTATTCAAACTTCTAATTAAGGAGACAATAGAAAGGAGAAGACAAAATTACATGACCATTTTTTAATGGTATTAGTAGTTATTATTATTAAAACAATAACAATAGCCTGCAGTAAAAATTTTATTGATACGTAAGTTTTAGAGAAATCTAATAGTACGTAATTTTACTCTTAACTAATAAAGAGACTATTTTCAAATGACCCACATAAGAAAGAAAAAAAGAAACACAAATATAAAAATAAAATAATAATAATAAAATAAATAAGAATATTTTATTTTATTTATTAATATATTTATTCTTATTATACCAAAAGATGGCTACAATTTTTTTTAAAGAAAATTAAAAATATCCAACCTAGACAGCAGTCACTGACTCATTAATATCATCTCCAATATACTTCTTGCCAGTCCCTTCGAAAGGGAATTTGGTCCTCACAAAACGCCAATCTTGTCCTGCAGTTGGTTAATCTTGTAATTTTCATATCTAAAATGAATAAATAGGCAATATTTGTGTCCTATTTTAAGATCTTACACTAATCACTCTGTCCCACACCAAAAACTATAGAAGAAAATGGAAGAGTGGTAGCTCCTACTTGATTCCCTCAAGGGCAGTCTTCATGGCAACATTGACAGAAATTGATTTTGAGCTATAGTGAAAAGCTAATCTCTATATTATAATCCCTTAAATTTAGTTAATTCTCTGTATGATATGTAGGTAGGATAGTGCTACAGTTAAATACAATTCACTGTAGTAAAAATCATTTTTGATTCTTTATCATATCAGAGCCATTCCACCTCAAAGGTGATTAATTTCTCATAATTACTTTATTCTCGCAATCCCTTTCCTTTACTAATTTTCTCAGGCAGAATATTTTAGTGAAAGTTAGGCAAAAGACCTCCATTAACAATGTGTCGCCATAGAAAAGCAGATTGGATCTGTGAGGCTTGCCTTGGAGACATATTTAGAAGATTTTTTCTTGCATCTGCCTCCTTTATTGACGCTCCATAACTCAATGTCGAAATTTGGAAGTCCTAACACCAAGGAAATTGATTAGAAGAAGATTACCCAAAAAGGGAGGACAGAGACACGTTGTCCCTGTCTCTGCAACATAACACGCTTCTTTTGTTATTCATTTTGTTGTTTTATTATTATTATTTTTATTATTGTTATATATTTTGTATTTATTATGATTCGAATTTATTATTATTATACATTTTGGAACTTTTTTATAATTGTTATTCATTTTAATTATTATTATTATTATTATTATTATTATTATTCAATCTTAATTTGAAATTGTTATTATTATTATTTGTTAATTTTTTAATCAATACAAATCATTCGTAATAAAATTATCAATGAATTACATATTTCTAATCATATTAAAAACCAGGGGCATTTTCGTCATCTGCACAATTTTTTTGTTCTATCCATTGCAACCAAACACATTTTGTCCTCGAGACGGAGACAATTTTTTCTATTCTGTCCACCACAACCAAACATCTTACTATCTCCAATTTTTGTTCCGTTCCGTCTCCAAATTTCTGTTCCGTTCCATCTCCAGATACCGGAGACAGCAACCATACGCAACGTTATTATTTCTGATCATTGGCGACTACATTGTTTCTACCTAGGAACTATAGCTCTTAGACATCTCAGAAAGTACTAAAAGTGCACAAAAGATTTAATTCAAAAGCTCCTATTCCAACAGCTGAACTATTGTGAAATAAAAAACTCTCAAATTTTGGTTGCAACATCAACAAATATAGTATCCTATTTGTTGATGTTGCAACCAAAATGTTTCATATTTTGCAGGAATTGTTTTAACAAACTTATTTGATTATTTAGATACGGTCCCACAAAATTTGGAATGGATAAGCTCCTATCATTTCTGTATAAGCAAAGGATCCTACTATTTACTTTACTCAACAATCGGCTATAAGATACAATTAAATATTTATTCAAATGTTTGGATTTTTAAAGATACTATAAAAGCTGATATCGAAGATATTTTTTAAAGGGATTCAAGGTAGATTCAGTTAGTTAAATAATTAAGCAACAACTTGAAGAGAACGTCTATTTAAAGAAGAGCTATTGCATTCAAAAAGTACTCGAGATTTCCTTAAATTAATCAGTAGCATCAATATTCTTAAAAGTCATATTCATATCAAATCCTCTATGCCTTAGAAAAGGAAAATACTCTATTGAGAGAGGTTGTTACTCTTTGAAGCTCACATTGAGCAAATTCTATTTTTATTTGTTGAGAGCTTGTAGAGGCTAGTTAATATTACTAGGGGAGAGGGTTGAAGAGCCTTGAAAAATATGTACTTGTGAGTTTAAAGAGGCTCGTCAAATCACTACTTAGAGATTTATTAGTGAAATACTCAAGTTGGGCATTTATGGATTGGATTTAGGGTTCATTATAAGCCAAACTAGTATAAATTGATTGTGTCATTCTTTCTCTTTACTTAACTTTTAAATTTCTGCATTTTAGTTATTGTTGTTTTCATTTACACGAGGTTTCTTTTGTTTTAAAGCTTGACAGGCTTCTTTCATTTTAGTAGGCTCCTTCTGTTTTTAAACTTTAACAGGTTCCTATCGTTTTTAATAGGCTCCTATCGTTTCATACGATTTGACAGTAACTTGCAAAAATTTTTAAGTCACACAAAATTCAGCCCCTCTCGCATGTTTTTGACTTATCATTTGGTATCAGAGCCTTAGTTTTACATTTTTTATGTTTTACAATATATGATATATTATGGAAAATAACATAAGAAGTCTTGAAGAACAGTTTGTTACAAAGCCTCATTTTAATGGAAACAACAATTTATATTGGAAGGAAAGAATGACAATTTATCTTCAATCTATGGAAATTGAATTCTAGCAAGCTATTAAAATGGGAGATGCAGTTCCTTTTACTTATAACGTAGAATTATGGACTGATGTTGATAGAAGAAATACATAACTTAATGTTAAAGAAAGACACCATCTAATTTGTGCACTCTCTCCAGAAAAGTATGAAAAGATTTCCCACTGATCTATAGCAAAGGAAATGTGAGACAAACTTCAAGTTACTTTTGAAGGAACAAATGAAGTAAAGAAACATAGGATAAGTCTTTTAGTACATCAATAAGAAACTATTTACGTGAAATATAGAGAGATCATAGATGGATTCTTTAGACGATTCAACAACATCATCACAGCTTTGAAGAATTTGGGGAAGATATGTCCCAATGATGAGCTCGTAACAAAAACTCTGAGGTCACTGCTAAAAAAATAGAGACCCAAAGTGACTTCTCTAGAAACGACAAAGAATCTAGAGACTATCTCACTCGGCTGGCTAAGAGGAAATTTGATTATTCATGAGATAATGAAGGATCCTCTTATAAAAGAGGAATAGCTCTAAAAGCAGCTGGTGAATCAATTCCATCTAATGGTGATGAAAGTGACACTGAGTTGCAAATAAATGGAGATGATGAATTCAATTTTATAGTTAGAAAGTATGTAAGCTTTTACAAAAAGAAGTTGACAAAGAAAAGAGAAAGAAATAAGAAAACTAGAAATAACAGGTTCCTGTTAAAAGATAATAGCAGCAATAGCAATACAAAAAATAATCAAATCATATGCTATCACTGTAAGAAGTCTGGATACAACATACCAAAATGTCCCATTCTTCAAAAAGACAAAAAAAAGAACAAAAAACCTAGAAAGCAAGCTATGATTGCAGCTTGGTCTAATGAAGATTTTGAAAATTTTGATGAAGAACAATATGAAGAAGTAAGCAATGTTTGCCTTATTGTTGATTCAGGTGAAGACGAGGTATATTATTCTAATTCTGATATTGATTTTGATGAATTACGAGATACATATCATGAATTGTATACTCAGTATAAAAAATTAATTGTGTTGTATTTCAAAGAGGTTGAGAAGTTTAAAAGCAAAGCTGCATCTTTGAAGAAAAAGATTAAATCATTAGAGTCACTAAATAAGAACCTATTGTACAAAAACATGTCCCTTGAAAATGATTATAAGGAAGTAAAAGTAACTCAGTTAAAAAATGCTTTGCTTGAGAAAAATGATAGATATTTTGAAAGAGTTAAACAATTAGGAGGAAAAGTTGTTGATTTAGAACTTGCTTGTGATTACTTAAAAATGAAAAAGAAAAGTTTGTTGGAAAGGTTTTATTTTTAGAAAAGGATTTAGCAAATTTCGTTGATGAAAAGAATAATCTTAATGAACTACTTGGTAATGGAAAAGGTATCTTTGATAAGGCAGGAATAAGATGTAATGAAGATAACAATGTTATGCTGTACAAGAATTTCTTTGTTAAATCCAACAGTAGCTATAGTCAAAACAACAGGAGATTGAAATATGGAAAAAATGATAGTAACTTACATTTATATTTTTTATGCTTCTATTGTGGTAAACATGAACATATTAGTCATTCTTGTAACATTTGTAGAATGAAGAAATTATCTGAAATGTATGTTTACAGACCGAAAGGTTAAACTACTAATTTGAAAGGGCGTAGAAAAATTTGGGTACCTAAATTAAGATAATATATTCCGCATATTTGCTTCAGAACAGTTATAAGAGAACATCAATGGATAGTTGACAGTGGTTGCTCAAGACACATGATAGGTGAAATATTACATTTTAGTTATATTGAAAGCAAAGATGGAGGTAATGTTGTCTTTGCTGACAAAAACAAGGAAAAGGTCACAAGAATTGGTAAAATTGGTGCTTCTAATTCTACTTCTATAGGTAATGTTCTCTATGTTGATGGTTTGAAACATAACCTACTAAGTGTAAGTCAATTATGTGATAAGGGATATAGGGTCATTTTCTATGCATCTCATTGTGAAATAATTGATAATAATGATAACATTGTGTTTATTGGTACAAGAAATCAAAATATATACTGTGCTTAATTGGAAGACATATCTTCTAAAAACGTAAATGTTTTGTGTCTTTAGAAAAGGACGCGTTAATTTGGCATAAAAGATTTGGACATGTTAGCTTAGCATTTTATCAAAATTGTCCAAAAATGATTTAGTGAGATGATTACCAAATTTAAAATTTGAAAATAATTAGGTTTGTGAAGCTAGTTTAAAATGAAAACAAGTTAGAAGTAACTTTCCACCCAAGAATGTTGTATCTACCAACCAACCTCTTGAGCTTGTTCATATGGATTTATTTGGTCCTACAAGAACTTAAAGTTTTGTTAGTAAACACTATGATTTTGTTATTATAGATGATTATTCTAAATTTATGTAGGTTTATTTTCTAGCAAATAAGGACGATTCTTTTAAAGTCTTTGAGAAGTTTTGTAGAAAAATTCAGATTGAAAAAGGGTATTGCATTACTTCAATTTGAAGTGATCATAGAGGAGAATTTTAAAACAAAAAATTTGAATATTTTTGTGATGATAATGGCATAACTCATAATTTATCACGTCCAAACAGTCCGCAGCAAAATGGAGTTGTTGAAAGAAAGAACAAGACTCTTGTTAATATAATTAGGACCACATTATGTGAGAGCAGTCTACCTCATAGATATTAAGCAGAAGCTGTGTCCACTAAATGTTATATTTTGAACAGGTGTCTTATAAGGCATATTCTCAAAAAGACCCCCTGCAAGCTGTGGAAAGGAAGAAAACTGAATGTTTCCTACTTTTGGGTTTGTAATTGCAAGTGTTTTGTTTTAAAACAATGGTAAGGACAAACTTGGAAAATTTGATGCAATATTTGATGAAGCTACTTTTTTGAGATACAACATTATAAGCAAAGGATTTAAAGTTTATAATAAGAGAACTAAGAAGATAGAACAGTCAATACATGTAATATTTGATGAAGTACTACCCTCAATAACAACGATTGATTCAGATGATGAAGAGCATACTTTGGTTCCTAAAAATATGCCACAAACTGTACTTGTAGTGCCTTCAGAATCACTAGATCGAGAAGGTCTTTCTGAAGATAGGGCAGAAAAGACTCCTCCTTCAAGTACACCTCAACAGGAACCTACTCAACAAAGGACACTAGATATTCATAGCAGAAGGAAACTAAAAGAATGGAAAGGTCTTGATACACTTCAGTACATTATAGGAGATCCTTCTAAAAGTCTAAAAACCAGATCATCTTTCAAAAACAATTATGTTGCCTTGGTTTCACAATTAAAACCAAAGACTATAGAAGCAGCACTTGCTGACAAAAATTGGACTATAGCCATAAAGGATGAACTAAACTAGTTTGACAAGAACCAAGTTTGGAATTTAGTACCTTATCTACAAAACAAGTCATTCATTAGAACTCGTTGGGTCTTTCGAAACAAACTCGATGAAAACGATAAAGTGGCAAGAAATAAAGCTAAAATTAAAGCTCAAGGCTATAATCAATAGGAAGGTATTGATTTTGATGAGACTTATGCTTTTGTTGCTAGACTATAATCAATCAGAATTTTACTTGCCTTTGTATGTAATAAAAATTTCAAATTATATCAAATGGACATCAAAAGTTCTTTTTTAAATGGATATATTAATGAAGAAGTCTTTGTTAAGCTATAGGTTTAAAGAACATAGACTATCCAAATTATGTGATGAAGTTGACAAAAGTATTGTATGATCTAGAGCAGACTCCTTAAGCATGGTATGACAGATTAAGCAACTTCTTGCTTGAGAATATCTTTGAAAAAGGAAAGATAGATAAAAATCTATTTATTAAGAGGAAGAAAAATGACTTACTTATTTTTCAAATATATGTTGAAGACATAATATTTGGTGCTACTAATCCTTCTTTCTGTGAAGAATTCTCAGCTTTATTGCATGAGGAGTTTGAAAGGAGTATGATGGGAGAGTTATCTTTCTTTCTTAGATTGCAAATTAAGCAATCAAAAAAAGGAATCTTTATTATTCAAGACAAGTACACAAAGGAACTTACTAAGAAATAACATTTTGAAAATGCCAAACCAATGGGAACTCTAATGTAGACTGGAACTAAGCTTGATAAGGATGAAGCTGGTAAAGCTACTGATGAGACAAAATATAGAGGAATGATTAGTTCACTTCTATATCTCACAAGTTCAGGACCTGATATTATGCTTAGCGTATGTCTTTGTGCAAGCTTTTAATCAAATCCTAAAGAATGTCATCTTTAAGCAATTAGGGGGATCTTTCATTATCTCCTTGGAACTATGGATTTCGATTTATGGTATCCAAAAGCTGACTCATTTAGTTGGCTATTGTGATGGATATTATGCAGGGGATAAGGTTGATAGGAAAAGCACAAGTGGCTACTTCAATTTCTTGAAGGAAGTTTAGTTTCTTGGTCCTACCATAAACAAAATTGCATAGCGCTCTCCAAAATTGAAGTTGAATATATATTATATGCTAGTTGTTGTGCTCAAATCTTATGGATGAAACATCAGCTTCGGTTTTTTTTCTAAACTTTAATCATATTCCTATATTGTGTGACAGTAAAAAGTGTAATTAATGTAACATCCCGTTTCCAGAGAACGGGTCGGACCAAAGAAACGGGTCCAGATGTGGTAAATTACCACATCACA
>JANQBM010037983.1:0-10506 GCA_025594535.1 Erythroxylum domingense | reverse complement strand
TGTTCACGTTAATGACAAATTACAAATTAATTATAACATATTCAAATATTTAATAAGCTAAAAATATATTAAAAAATCGAAAATTTTACCTTTAAATTATACTCAAAACTTAGAAATTAAAATCGTGAAAATTTTTTGTTGCCAATTTTTAAGTTAGAATATCTTAAATGCATGTGTTGATGAAAATAAAAAAATAAAAAAAATAAAAAAATACTTAAATACTTCAAAATTATTTATAATCAACAAGTTAAGGTTAACTTTACTTAATACAATTTCCTTTATTATGTATCCACCAAGTTTGTTGTTGGAATTTGCTCCATCACTCACCAACGTCTCTACATTAAATGTTGAACTCCAACATTAGGAGTTCCCACCTCTTGTGCCCTCAGAATTAGTGGAGGATGTAAATCGTGGGATGTGTCTCAACTGATCAGAGATTTGAACTTACCCACTGATCTCACCATACAAAGGGTCCAAATTTTAAAAATTGCCCCTAAAATTTGAACCTCTATTCTGCAATTCACCAGCATTACGGTCATCACACCACCGTCAGTTAAACTATGGCCCGAGGCACCAACGTCTCTACATGAAATGCTACCTAAAGCAGGTTGGAAATGTGTTTGTTGGTGGGCCTCAATACTCTGAACAACGTCCACAATTATGGCAGAATATTCCATGTATTAGTGGCGTGACAGTGAAATATTGTTGGAAGGAGAATATATAGGGCTTTTTATTTTGGTGAGTCCTGGCAAGTGTCCTGCCCAGGCCTGATGGGTCATTTAGTCCAACCATTAGCCACTATGTGCTGTCCATATCTACTATCTTGTCAAATTTTAGCCATTGTTGCTACTTGTTATTATGTGGCGCCACGTCCAACATATAAAATGCCCATATTTGAGTACTTTTTTTTTTTGAGTGGTCCCGAGCTTATATTTTAGTACATTTTAATCTTTGAAAAAAAGCACATTTTAGTCATTCTCCATTCTTGTCGTTTTTTAAGAGAAAAAATCATTCTTATCACTATGTACTCTCTGCCGGTCGTTTGTCACTGTGTGCTCTCGAAGTCCACTACTATCTTGTGCAAATTAACGTCACTATTTTTCTTGGTGTAATGTCAGATATTCTTGGTTTCACGTGAGGCTGTGCTTAATTTTTCCCATTATCTCTGTTAAATGTCAGATTTTCTCAAAAAAAAGAAAACAATTTCTCTCCCTTTTTTTTTTTCCCTTTTTAAACTACACACATCACAGGTAATTTTAAGAGAGATTATTGCTTAGCTCCTAGGGCATAGCTTAATTGGCAAAGATTTGAATGATGTGATGCTTGTTATATTAGCGACTTGTAAGGTGAGGGTTCGAATTTAGAAACAACCTTTAAAATTTGAACCCTTTGTATGATGAGATAAGTGGGTAAGTCCAAGTTCCTGATCAGTTGAAGCACATTCTACGATTTACATCCTTTATCAATCTCGAGAGCACGAAGGACGGGTGCTCCTAACATTAGAGTTTAACATTTAAGAGAGATTATTGCTCCCCGATCTGTATTTAAAATTCTTTTTAAACCTACTCATTATATATTTATTGGTACTTCATTTGTCTTTTCTTGTAAAAATTTATTGGTACCTCATTTGTCTTTTCTTGAAATTTTAGTTTTTTGTTCTCAAGGATAATTTTTGAATTTTTTTATTGAAAAATCATGTTGGTTTTAAACCAATGGGTCAATTATATGACTGGATGAAGTATTATTTTTGGTGTAGCATTAGCAAACATTTTATGAAGAGAAGAATTCAATGTTTAATAATAATAATAATAATAATAATAATAATAATAATAATAAATTCTAAGGTTTAGGTTCCTTTTTATAATTAAGTGTTAAGAATTTCATTTCTAGAGATTAGGGTATAATGTTTCATTTTAGGGATTAAAACATTTTCTAGACATGTATGTAAGTAAAAAAAAAATTACTTTTTTAAAACTATTTTTTGTTTAAGAAAAATATTTTTATTATAAAATTAAATAAAAAATTGACAAGTATATTATTAATAATTACGTTTTGATAATTTAATAAAATGGTAAAATGGGGTTGCATGAAAAAAAATAAAACCTAAATCCCAAGACACAAACAATAAATCCTAATGGCCATTAACCTCAAAGCCTGCAAATCTAATGTTATGTGGCCTCAGTCAATCTATTTTCATAAATTTTATATTTTTAATTCTCTTTCATTAAGTATCTTTCAAGAACAACCAAAAAAACAACAATCCAGAAACGAACACTGAAGGAGTAAGTGGTCCACACATGCTTTCTCATATGCAAAATGTCTCTTCCAAAAATGAAATTGATTCACAATTTCATGATAGAAATAAAGTATGCATGGAACACGTAAGCTGCGCTTTTGACAAATTAAATGGTGTAAAGTTTAGGCAGTGGCAGTTTACAATCTGAAAATAAAATTGGATGCGATTCGAATGTGGTTCAATTTGGAGCTAATTTTAAACTATATGTATTGAATATAAATGTAAGAAATAAAAATTTGATTACATTGAATCAGATGCGAATTTATGTTTTTAATTCATGGATCAATCTGATCCGATTCAAATATGCATATGTGTTTGTTTTACTTAGCTTTTTCTTCAAGCGAGTAGTAAATAAAATTGGCGTTTTTTGGAAAAAATTATATTTTAGCTTTGTGCTCTTTCATTGTTTGATTTAATTGCACAATTATTTTGATCTTGAGAAAACGATATTTGATTTGCTTTGTACTCTTTTTTCAATTCTCTTGGCATTTTAAACTGAACTTAAAGCTTTAAAATAGGAAGGTTCAAAATTTTTAGATAAATTGTGAGTTAAATTTAGAGGATACTGATAACTATAGTTAAATGTGATTAAATTAAATTTTAATTCAATTAAAAGAAATATTTGATGACAATTTATTGCATTCATTCATATTCATATTTGATTCTCGGGCTGATGCAATAAGTTGATACTTTGATTGTTTTATGGTTTTTCACTTTGGAAAAACTATTAACTTTGTTACTTATACAAAAAGATTATCTTGTGGTGATAAGATGGCCAGTATGAACCCAATTGTCCACTCAAAACACTTGTTAAACTTTTATTTATTTTTGTTAACAATATACTGTTACATGGTATACTAAAAGTCTTTAAGCTAGCGTAGAAATTACTAGTGTAAAGAATGATTATATTGTATCTTTTCGGTTTTGTTTTTATTGTATTACTTGACATTTTGTGGATAGGTTGGATATATTAGGAAAAGCCTATTGGCTTGAGTGTAGCTGCCATAAAACGTTAAGTTTTTTCCTAGCTAATGATTAATAAAAAAAAATTCATTTGCTGATAAAAAAAGTGTAAAAAATGACGTTAAAATTTTATTTCATTTTTGCAAGCAATGTAGCCGGATTAATGGTGATGCATCCTAAACTAGACGCAGATAATATGCTGTTGTGGTCATTCTAAACTTACAGACCACTCCACACGCTTTGCTCATTGTCAGTATAGACCAGCAATTGAAAAGAAGATTCTACTTCCAAATCAGAAGATTCTAATTCCTTGATTGTCGTTAGTTAACATATTCTTTATTTTCCTTCTTTGTAATTTTGTCCGGTTGTATCTTTACTTGTATAGCTTTCTTACTGTTGTATGTTTCCTCTATAAATTCATTGTTTCAAAATCAATACAGATTAAGCCTTTCATTCAATCTTTGTTTTCCACATAAATATCTAAATCAAATCAAATATTCGAACTGAAATACTTACTTCAAATGCTCAACAATGAAAGAAAATGAGTCTTTCTCATATTCAGACTACTAATGATTAATAAGTAAAAAAATCAAGACACTACTAAAAGAACATATGAAGATAGTTCAAGCGTTTTTGATTCAAAGAAAGGAGAAGAGATTATTCTGCTGGTGTATGGAGCTCTTTCGAACAGGGTAAATATTAGTCTTAACTGGTTACTGTCACATTAAATAAGAAAAAAACATTTTAAATTTGATTATATATATATATATATATATGGACATATAATCTTGAACTTGAAATCTAGCCCAATGACATTGGTTGATCTTGGGCAGACTGCAGGGGAAATTTTGTAGAATGCCGTTGGACTTCAAGTTTTCTAGATAAGAAAAGGCCTTCATCGTTTACCTCCTGCACCACCGCAGCATTCAGCTTCAATATTTGAAAACTGCCGCTTGTTAAATGCCACTACATACTATTAATGTTGTAGCAAAGGAAAATCTCTTGAGATAAAAGATTATAGAGAACCTAATCAAAAGAAAATGAAAGGGTCTGCCCGAATTAATGCATTTCTTTTTTTCTGACATGAGGATCCCTCTTTCTCTACTTTACAAATGACTGATCCTCTAATTCCACAATCCAATTCAACAAAGGACCATTTTACAGTTTTAGGGGTTTACCCTCTAATTCCGAGTTCAAATACAACATCAAGTCACTCAGTCTCAATTGTGGTTCCGCCCAATCTCGTATCACCGGTGACCTTGCCGGTTGTAATTTTCTGAAACAACACCAATAAAAACCACATTTTACTCAAATTCTCACACTAAACCTAATTAAGGAAAATGAGATAGGAGTTTACTAAAATTATTCGGGAGTCCGATTTGGACTTGGGGCATCGTAGGGAAAATTCTGTCCGGTTCAGAGGTCGTCTGACCGTCGTCGGACGGTCATTGGAGACTCGCCGAAAACTCACCGAAAAGTTGGGGAAATCGCTCCTATGGCCTCCTCGACGTCAAGAACTCTGGGGTACCAGCCAAGCGCCTCACTTCCCTTCCGTTTCGCCGAACCGCCAGCAGTTGCCAAACAACCATTTCTGATCTCCCCATTCTGGCCACCTCAGGTGGCAAGGCTTGTCTCAAACGAAAGCTCACTTGCCCAACCTTCCATTTCCATCCACAGTGAGCAAAGACACAACGTGGTTTGGCCGAAAAAATCCATGAAAGACTCGGCTTACATACTTTCTTCCCCACGCTGCCGCCACATCCTCTATACCGGCCATCAACAACAGCGGCCGACCGATCGTCCAGCAGTAGCCTCTTCATCCGTCTGCCACCAGTCCGCCACCCCATCGTTGGCTGGTCGGTGCTGCAGAGAGACAAATGGGAGGAAGAGGGAAACCGGGTGAGGAGGAAAGAAAAAGAAAAAGGAGGGGGTCAAAATATTATAGGTTCTTTCCCCAAAAATTAATTCTCCGTGCATCATTAAATAAATTTACTCGTACAAATATTGCTCGTAATACCACAATTTAACTCCAAAAACGTGCATTTTAAATTTCTAAAGATAATTGCACAACTAAAATTGAAATTTCCAATAATCTTTCAAATAAAAATTTCAGGGACATTACAAAGATCAAACTTAATACCTTAAGCGAATGCAAACTCCTTACCACTAGAACTAATAACTGTTGGTCAATCATCTATATTTGAAACCAAGCCAACAATAATCACTATGGCTACAATACAACCACTTTCAAGGAAGTCTAGTTGAAGATTTGCACTTTCATCTCTGGACTTTTCTGGATATTTGTCATATGCTTAAGTAGCAAGGGATTATAGATGATGAAATGTGATTCCTATTGTTCTTATTCTCACTAAAGAGAAGATGCAAAGAAGTGGCCAGTGACGGAGCCAGGATTTTGGCTTCATCGGGCCCAAAATTATATATATACATATATAATATATGTTATTCATAAACAAAATATCTACAAAATAAATATAACTTAATAAAGAAATTCCATACAAATATTTAACACCAATCCATTATAATTTCCACAATAGATGACATTCCCATTTAACATAGTGAAATGATTGAAAAAATATCAAAAAAAAGACAGAAAATTCTTTAAATGTACAAAGAACACATATTGTTGTCTTAGTTGTAAATGATTTATCAATTAAAAATATATATTTGTAAATGAATGCATGATTAGATGCAATGAAGTGTTTGGATTGAGGATAGAAATAGATTAACCTATTCAAATCAAGTCCACCAAACAATCCAAGCAACTTATGAATTTTTCATTTACAAATATATGTTTTAATTGATAAATCATTTACAAATTTATAAAAGTAAATATGTAAAAGCAGAAGCACGATAATGAAACAACAAAACACAAAGAAAATTCACTTGGGAATATGGATTAATTAGTGGGGACCAGTAGCAGACGGAGCAGTAGGAGATCAGTGGGTGGCGAACGAAGCAGCAGCAGTAGACCATAGGAAGACTAGCGGGTGATGGACAGAGCAGCAGCATCAGACTAGCGGTGGACGAAGCAGCAGGCCAGAACGGAAGGAGCAACAGCAGACCAGACGAAGACTAGCAGGCGACAGATGGAGTAGCAGCAGCAGGAGCCCAGAAAGGACGGAGCAATAGCAGCAGACCAAACGAAATAGCAACAGAAATCAAATGGTGAGTAGAGGAAGGGGGAGGCTGGCTGTGTGAGCTATGAGAGGAGAGAGACAGATAAAATTCTAGGGTTTTATTAATTAAATATGAAATTACCATTATATCCTTGATTTTTTTAAAATTCATCCCCGAGCCCTTTGTCCCCTTGCCCCTAATATCCCTCCGACCCTAGAAGTGGCTGAGGTCTTTTCTATCTAATTCTATCACTGCATGGAACCAAATGACTTAAAAGTTCCAAAATATAATAAAATATTACTATTAATAATAATCATTATATAAAATTATAATAAAATGTATTTTATAATAATAATAATAATAATAATAATAATAATAATAATAATAATTTATGTGCCTATATATATATATATATATATATATATATATTGCATTTTTAGTCCTATTTTTATTTTCCCTCCAATATCCAATTTGTTCAAATTGGCTTGCCCCACAATATAAAAACTAATAATTTAGTTTTTTTGGGATATTTTTCTTAAGCTCCCTTAATATTATAATTGTAACAGTCAAATTTAACAGCCTTGTTCCTTCACTACCCCTTACTCTCTTTTGGATGTATTATTGAATTTGAAGAGACCTTTGGAATTCTGATGCTTCTCACTTCTTCACAGCTCAACTCCAATGAAAATATAGGGCAGTAAATAGGAGAAATTATGTAACAACCAAAGTAAAAAAACAAAGGTAAAAGGAGAAATAGGATTATGTGAAAGAGAAAATACCTGTAAGGTTCCAGAGGCTGAGTCGACCTTATTGGCCTTCATAGGACCGATACTCTGCCAATGTTGTCTAATAAATGTAGGTGAAGGAACAGTTGGAAAAGGATATTTGAAATATGAGTATAAAGGAAACAATACTTAAAAGACTGGATACCATAAAAAAATGAAGTAAAATCATAACTAATAGAGATGATTAATTTTTTTGTTTTTTTCTAGGGGAGGAGGTCCGTGTGGAGGTGTAATGCCTAGCTAACTAAAGAAAACTACAAGAAAAGCTGAGTGGCAAATCTAGAGGGGATGAGTGTTATTATCTCCAAATTATATATATATATAAGAAAAAGAGAGTTAATAGTAAGACGGAAACCTGAATAGATTCTGCAAGTTGCATAACAAAAGTAGGAAGCAACTGCAAATCTTTAGGCGTCCATTTAGCAAAAACTACCACCTCTGAGTCTGGATCTAGACACAATTTTTTTCATTGTTACATTTGCTAATCATATTTTAATTTTTTACATTATTTTCATAAAATCATAAAAATACAGGCACAGAAAATAAAAGAATACCAGAAGGACACCAAGTGAAAGCATTTTTTGAATCAGTGACCATCGCCTTCATTGTCCAATCGGATTGGTACCTCAGCAATTAGCCTTAATGTTAAACCACAAAAAGTTCGCTGACCCAGCTAAAATCATATATTTGTAATGGAAAAAGGAAATATAAAAAGAAAAGAACATATGATAAAATAAGAAAGAACAACTTACAGGCCACTCCATACGCTTTGCTCATTGGCAGTATAGACCGGTAGTATCTAAATCAAATCAAATGTTCGAACTGAAATACTTAATTCAAATGCTCAACAATGAAAGAAAATGAGTCTATCTCATATTCAGACTACTAATGATTAATAAGTAAAAAAAATCAAGACTCTATTAAAAGAACATATGAATATAGTTTAAGCGTTTCTGATTCAGAGAAAGGAGAAGAGATTATTCTGCTGGTGTATGGAGCTATTTTGAACAGGGTAAATATTAGTGTTAATTGGTTATTGTCACACTAAAAGGGAAACCCCGGTGCACAAATGCTCCCCGCTCTGCGGGGGTCGGGGGAGGGAAGTCCATGTACGCATCCTTCCCCTTGCAATTTAATTGCAAAAAGGTTGTTTCCTGTGACTTAAACCCGTGACCTTAGGCCACAAAAGAGTAACCTTTTACGGTTGCGCCAAGGCTCACCCTCTGGTTATTGTCACACTGAATAAGAAAAAAAAAAAAAAGTTGATTATATACATATAGATTATATTGACATATAATTTTGAACTTGAAATCTAGCCCAATGAAAAGGAAACAAAGTCTATAGAAAATTTCATTGAGGCAAATCATCAAACGTATTATGTACCAAAAAAACACAGTTGATCATTTAATCTTCATTATCATGATAGAAGCATCATGAACAGAAATTGAAACAGAAAACCAACAAATTAAACGGAAATCCAAATATAAACTTATGCACTATTATTAAATAAAGATGCTAGAAGACGCTTATCTGGATTTCAAGTTTTTCTAGATAGGAAGAGGCCTTCATCGTTTACCTCTTGCACCACTGCAGCATTCGGCATCAATATTTCAAAAACTGCCGCTAGTTAAATGCCACTACATACTGTTAATGTTGTAGCAAAGGAAAATCTCTTGAGATAAAAGATTACAGAGAACCTTATCAAAAGTAAATGAAAGAGTCTGCTAGAAGTATGAGGCGTGTGGACCATAGGGCGCTGATTGCTATCTCAAACGACACGAAGAGTCCAACCTTTTCAAATAAACAGCGCCGTATAAGCCCTGGCATAGGTGGAGAAGAGAGTGACGCAGTTTTATCTCCCTTTTTTTTTTTTTTTCTAAAGTAGTTTTATCTCCCTTGGAACTCCAAGCCAGCGACAGGTGTAAGTGCGCCCCCGTCCCACACCCCCCCTACCCACTTCTTCTTGATCCAAACAAAACGACATAGTACTACTAATTTTGAAACGGCGCCATATGTTTACAAGGCTGAAGGAAAACCTATTGGCCTCCAGTTCTGCCCTACACAGATGGAATCGAACCTAGACTTCTTCACATTCGGGTATTATTGAGAAGAAACCAATCAATCAGATACGAAAACTCAATCTCATCAATCATGCTGCCGAGCTACCCCCAGCTCAGGAAACGAATTGCCACAAAACAACAACATAACAACAACAAATATAAGCCTTAATCTCAATCAATTGGAGTCGGCTATATGAATTTGCCTTCTCTACACTATTCTGTCATAGACCAAACACTGTGGGATTTGTAGGTTATGAAAATCATGACGGATTACTTCTAGCCAAATAATTTTAGGCATACCCCTCCCTCCCTCATTTA
Source organism: Erythroxylum domingense (assembly GCA_025594535.1). NCBI lineage: Eukaryota > Viridiplantae > Streptophyta > Magnoliopsida > Malpighiales > Erythroxylaceae > Erythroxylum > Erythroxylum domingense. The sequence continues at coordinate 946 of JANQBM010037983.1, read as the reverse complement.
GTGTTTGATATAAGAATTTTTTTCTATGTTTATATCAGTACATTTATTGACATGCGTTGCACATGTCCATACCATCTTAAACTACCTTCTCTAATCTTGTCTCCAATTGGCGCAACACTAACCTTATCTCTAATGACCTCATTTATTATGCAATTCACTCTTGCATGGCCACACATCCAACGTAACATGCGCATTTCAACCACTTGAATCTAATTCTAGTTCATCAAGAAATTAGAAGTGAATGCCAATAGCATTACCTATTTTAATTCTGTGAACTAAATATATCCTTGATATGTTTCAGCACTAAACCGCAAATAATAATCTATTTGATACATTATTAATTATCATTAAGCCCTCCAAAAAGCTTTCCGTAAGCTAATTGTGGACATTTAAATTTTTTATCAGCGAGGTAAATAATTTTTATTAATAATTATTAAAAAAACTTAATATATATTAAAATTTAATCTAAGGCGATGGGCTCAATATATATCCAAACCTCAAATTCCAATTATTGATTTGCACGTGTGAAAGAGGATCAAATGACAGCCTATTTGCCCTTTTCTAATAATGACAGATGATTTGTATAATAAATCATTAAACATTCCCCAAATTATTATTCTTTTAAAAACTATTGATTCCCAAAGATACAAAATATTAGTATTAAACCCAAAGATACAAAATATTAGTATTAAATAATTTTTTTAAAGAAATATTTAGGCTGTGTGTATTGAACCAGAATAATGATATTATCATATTAAAAATTTAAATCAAGAGAGAGAAATAAAAACAGTTGATATTGTGGATGGTGTTCCCAAAAATGAACGTCTAACCATTTGGGAACAAAGATAATATGTATGATGGGTAAAGACATGAAATTAAATATACACCCATTAAATTCATAAATTAAATTTAATGATAGAAAGAAAAAAACATTAAACATTACAAC
>JANQBM010037974.1:0-10506 GCA_025594535.1 Erythroxylum domingense | reverse complement strand
AAGTGAGAGAGTCTCATTTTTGGTTCATCTTCTTCTAAGAAAATCTCCTCCAAACATTTCTTCTCCTTTCCCACCAATGCATTTTGTTAACCTAGTTATCCTTGAAGAACAAGAGGTAAATCAAATTGGTTGAGTATACAATAACAAGGAGAAGATAGATTGCTAAAGTTCAAAAGCAAAGGATTTGGATACAAAAAGAAGGAGAGGATAGCGCAGTGAGGATTTAAAGTTGTAGCAAAGGAGATGGTAATACTCTTCATCTTGTTTATGTTTTTTATTATGCTTATACCATATCATGTATGGATTGGCATGATGATTTGGATTTGTTGGTTCTACTGGAAAAATGATTTCTTAAAAGTTTTGAAATCTACTGTTCTCCAAATATAGCACGCTTTCTTTTTCCGATCCAACAACAATCTCTATGATATAGTATTTGACCTCGTTTTTCAAACATAGTTGAATGGTTATAGCTACTTGTGCCTACAAATCCTCCCATTTAAGCTTATTTATATCTCTCGACTTATTCTCCTATAACTCCTTCAATATGCTTTATTGCACTAACAAATCCTTCACTCTTTGCTATCTTAGTCTGAAATTCTTAATTCCATTGAACTTCTGCAGTTTAATCCTTACAAATGAAGTCATTATTGACTCCATTACACTATCATACCGCTTATTAAAAAAAGGTTAATTTAGTGAGAAAAAAGAAGATAAAAATAACAAGAACAATAAAAATATTTTTAATGATGTTTGACCAATTAGGTGTGCCTATATCCTCAAGAACCAAAAGCGTCTTGATAAGTTATTTTTCTACTAATCTATTAACTAAAACTAAGATAAATACATTTATCATTAGTAAGCAATACAATAGCAAGTACAAGTTGATCCCTCAAGAAAGTGGTGTGGATCTAAAAAGTCATAAAATTACTAACTAACGTAAATGATAATTATTAAGAGAGGATTGTGATAGATATAAATAATAAAATATAAAACAAAAACTAACTAAAAGAACAATTAAGAAAATAAAAATAAAATATTTTATTAAATAAATAATTTAATCATAAAATAATGTTTATATAAGTATTTCACCTAGCATAAAACTTGATTTCATGATTCAATTAATTTGGAATGGATATAATATATAAATTGATAAGATTTTCTAGACATTGAAAATACACTATCCTAAGGTATAGATATCTACTCTTCGGTTAGCTATCATATACCTTCTACCAAGCTAACATTTCTTTTAATGTATTAAGATCTATGAAACTTTATAAAAGGTTTCACCTTAATAATAGAGAGATCATGTAAGTATATCTTTAGCACCTTATTCAACCCCTTTGACCTAAATCTTGGTCCATTCACAGGCAAGCTCTCTTAAGGCATTCATAAATGAATTATGTTAAATTTAATCACTAGCGATACATTATCATGCTGGAGGCAATATTCAAATCTAAGTATTTAACCTTAACTTAAATTAGGATAGCCAACGTTCGCTCTAAAATTTGGCTTTAGTTTCACACATGTAGCCACTTTTTTCACAACACTAATAAGTTTATCTTAAAGCCTTTTCTTCCTTGTCTACATAATTGTTCCACTTAGCAAACTTAGAGGATCAAAGCGAACTTTATTGGTATCACTGTAGATGAACACGATCATATGCTAAGGTGCGTTCTTATATTAAATGCAAAGGTGAAGACATAAGGTGTATCATATTTGAAACACATATGTGTCGGAATTGTCAAGGATTCTTTTAAGAATACATGACTAAAGACATAGGTGTATTAAAGCATATGTCTATGGTATGGAAAGATAGAGTTAGTTAAACGAAATGAGATGTAAGTATGTTAGAGCCCATGTCATGTGTGCAAAGAAATAATAAGATTCATTACATGTGTGCAAAGAAATAATCAGATTCATACCTAATTCATAAACATTCTTACATAACTTCATCTAGAAACATTATTTTGATGAATTTAAACTCTATAAGGATTTTAGGACATTAAGTCATATTTTGGTAAGGGGAAAGTTATATTGAGTTATACCAAACAAAATTTACAATTATCTATACTTATGTAAACCTTATCCATATATAGGAAATATGTAATCCTTATTAAGTGATTTATGAACCAATATAGTAAAAATCAATCGTAATATGCATGAAACATGCACATATTTTCTTAAGTATTTCGTTTGATTTTGTGTCAAATACCTTAGCATTTAATATATTTTCATATAATTTTTATACTTGACCTTAAAATGGTATTTACAAAAAATTAAAGGTTATTTCAAATAAAAAATGGAAAAATTATAATTTCTTAAGGAATATGATTTAGCCCACACCTATGTGTCAACTCATACATAATATAAATTAAGTGTAGGAAGAGATACAATATAAAACACAACCTAGGGAGAGACCATATGGGATTCAAGAAAATCTATAAAGTAATACGACATGAACCATAGTCATACTACAAACTATATGCAAGTCACAAGAGAAATAGGAAGATCTATGGTCTAAGGCACAATTGTGATAGAGACCATGTTTATCCCCTAAAGAAAACAGGAAGATTCATAGCTTGGGCATACTGGCCCAAATTGTGTCTAAAGGCATTAAATCATACTTAAAGAGTATAAATCCTAATTTTTTAGAAACTTTAGGAGATACACATTTGACATATCTTTTTCTCTCTAAAGGTTAGGGTTAGGAGGTTCACAAATTCTTAAAAGGTCAATTCTAAAGTTGTTTTTCATTAGAGAGTGAAGATTTACAATCATCTTTGTGGATTAAGCTACCTGCATCATCAAGATTTTTCATCTAAAAATATTTATATTATGATTTTCTGATATAATTTATCATTTTTGTTGTTTTGAACATGATTAGTGGTTGAATATTTTTCTATGTTTAGATAGGAAAAACCATTGTATTTATTTATTTTGATTTATAAATTTGAATATATTTATGCAAGCTATCTCTATTTGATCTTAATTTAGACTTAATTAATTGTAAGAAACAAACTTAGCCATGGGAGTGCTCTAAATAGTGTCCAATTTTACAAAGTTGTAAAAGGATCTACAACCTCAAGTATAAGCATGTTTTAGAATGTGTCTAACTTTACAAAATTACAAAAGGATCCACAACCTGAATAATAGGCATGTTCTGGACTTTTCCTAACTTTACAAAGTTACATAGAGATCTATGATCTTAAACACAAGCATATCTCAAATCATGTTCATTAGCATTATAAACCAACACAATTTAGCATATGATTATGTCTCAAACTGTGCTGATTTGAAATGTTAATTTTTAAACTAGTATTAAGAATTTTTCTTTCAATTTTAAGGAGTTATTGAGATCTTTGCTATTAAATTTTGAAATTATTAAATAATTCTTTCTTTGTAGCATCTAAGTACTTAATGAATCTAGTTCTTCATTCTTTATAATTAAATGGCTCAATTCTCTTATACATCTATTTTTATCTTTTTAAAGTTTGATTTAAACTTTTTTGTAGGTTCTGTAGGATATATTCCTTGGTGGGTTTGCATTAATTGATATTAAAACTTAACTCTTAATTAGGTATGATTATCCTTTCATTTTTATATTGTTTGAATTCTACTTTGTTCCTTTATTAAATAAAAGAGAAATTTTATTCTTTATTATTCATTTTTGTTCTATTACATAATTTCTTATTTCTAAAGGTTTAATAAAAAAATCAAATTCCATCATCATCTTGTTTGTAAGGTTTGTCGATATCTTTTATTGTTTTAAGGTTTCTCCTTTGTTCAATTTTATTGTTTCATGCCATTCATACCAATTATTTGTCCAGTTATGAAAAAGGAAAAGAAAAGAAAAGAGGTGATGTAGGAATGGTGACCTAAAGAAATAGTTCCCAAATACAATTTAAAATTCTTCCTAGCTTTCCTTATTTATTCATTTTCCATATTTCTTACTTAATTTGTGATTTATTTTCTCTCTTTGACTAATAGTTCTAAGGTTTTTAGAATTTATAGTGTTAAATTCTTATTTTACCTTATCTAGTTCTTTAAAGAAATTATTAAGGAAAAAATGAAGTGGTAAAATGCAAGAGCACATTAGAAATTTTAGTAGAGAAAAGCCAAATATCTAGAGTGAAACACAAACGGATTGAGTTACATTAATCGAGAAAATCATGCAAGGGAGTGTTGTAAGGTTATTATTAATATTCTTTTGTAAGTTGAATCATCGTTGAATAGATAAAGTTAAAAGGGGAAAGAAGGGTGATATTTCATACTTCAAACTATGCAACAGTAGTTTGAATGCATGACTATGATATTTGAAATGATTAGAGCTGCAAAATAACACCATAGTTAATTTTCAAAAGGGACAATTACTATAAGTTCCTAATTCACATCAATAATAACAAGAAGTTCTTCAAAATGATTTCAATGATGATGAAGGGGGTGATGCCTTACATGAAAATTAATAACCAACAATAAATAATATGGTAGATTTGCATAACAAGGTGACTAAAGAGATAAAGACAATGGATGGAAGCCCAAGAAAGATGACAAATTTAGGAACATTAAAATGAAGATTCTTTTATTATAAGGAGGAAATGATTCTAAAGCATACTCATAATGGTAAAAGAAGATGGAGTTGTTTTTTAATTAATATTATTATACCAAAGAGAAAAAGGAAAAAACTTGTAATTATTAAGTTTAGTGATTATGCCATTATTTGATAGGATCATGATGTGTTTGATCTCCTACCTTATAGATCTTTCTAGGTAAGTGAACCTAACGCTTCTATAATACAAGTTATTGAGTACCAAGTGTCAATCTCATAAAGGCTGCAAGTACTATTAGTAACCCTTTTCTTAGTATATAAACAAAAAATAACAAGGATAATGATTGATTAAAATCAAAATAAAAACAATAAACTAAACTAAATCAATACAATTTATTAACTAGAATAGATGTTGAAATAAGAAACAATCAATAAATATAATATTACCTAGATTTCGAATCCCTACAGGACTTCTCATGCAAATAACATTTTAAACATCAAGTTTAATCTGAAGTTCACTGAACCTTGGAAATTCCTCAATTATGTTGTTACCTTTCTTAAGATTATTAACATCTATTCTAAATGTCTTTCTAATTTACCCTTAAAATTACCCAATTTATTAATTCCTTTATTAAGTTTGACCCTGATTTAGAAGATTTATGATAACTTATCTTTTAGATAGCATATAAAACGTTTTAGTTATTCTAGATCAATTCAAGAAAAGGATTTCTTAGGTTCAATTACATAAAATCAAATATGAATTAACATACTGGCAATATTAATTTAAGAACAATAAAGAACATATAACTAAATCTTAATGAAAATAAATAAAAAACAAATTACATTAGAATCATTACACTATCCATCACGAGGTTCTTCTTATCTAGGTACCATAAAAAATTAGTTCCTCATAATAAAAGCCATAAACTTGATGAAATTCCTTATAATCTGTAAAAAAAATTGATGGAAATCCACTCTAAATTTGTCTCATAGCTTGTTTGTCATATTTTCTACCATTTCAGGTTGTCCAATTGTGTCTCCCGAGCTTCCTACTCTTTTTACCATTCAATTTTTACTTTTAAAATTTTATATTTATATTATAGGTAATACACAAGCAAGTACACAATTGTACACTAGGCTATATACTTTAAAAAGATCGAAAATCCCATCTGGAGTGAATACACGTATGAACACAGGTGTTAGTTGTGAAAATGGCCTCATCAATATTCAAAATAGGTGTGTACCTTTTGAACATGAGCATGTACCACAAGAATTAATCAAACACGATTGTGTACTTGTCACACATCTTCGTAACTTGGTCAAAATGGATTTAAAACACTCTAAACTTGCCTGAATTTGTTCCTTTACCCGAAAATAAGTGAATAATGACCTAAAAATAAAATAAGAATGAGTTAAATACTGGAGACAATAAAAACACTCAAATAAACAACCAAATGCACTAAATATAAACTTTAAAAATATAAATGATTAAACACTTACCAGTGAACTTATATTAAATAGGACAAGGAATTATAAGAGACTTATTGGCAATTGGGAGGATATAAAGGTGATCATAAAAGGCATCTTATCCCTAATTGCTACTATAATTTATTTTAAAATTGCAACACCTCACTCAAAAATTAAATAGTGTTGAGGAATACTACAAAGAGGTGGAGATTTCCATAATTCAAACTAATTCTCTTCTAAGAAATTATGTTTCAAGCAACTTCCCAAGTTAGTATTGATTAGTGACATATGGGCAAGTCATCTCCAACCTCGAGCATCATTCACACTATAGCTTGGGATGAAGGGAAGATTAAAAACAGTTGACACATTGGTCAAATACACTAACTCACTAATTAGTGTTGCTTATGCAGACAAGCAGAAGAAACAAATGAACACTTAAATTCTGGTACATTAGCAATATGTGGATTGATATTTACAATAGATGCTCATCACACGGGGTGATCGACAGCATAGAGTGTATATACACTATACAGTTGTCCTACAAAAACAACAATTCGTAAAAGTGTTTTTGGACTACGCTATCCTCAATAATCACTGTTGTATGGGATGAGAGAAATCTATGAATATTTCAAGATAAAACCACCTTCCAAGAGCATTTTTACAACCAATTGGTTCACCATATACGACTCTAAATATGTGTTCAAAAATAGAAGTTTCAACATGGGTCCTATTTACTTAGATACTGAAATGTGTGATATAAATCCAATAGAGGCGACCTTGTTATCATTAAACTTCATGTGTGGTTCATGATTATTACTGATATGTTGTTATGATTCACAAAGTTGCTGGTTATAGTATCAGCTAAATTCTACTTTGTAGTGTTGGCCACAAGTCTCATTTATCTATGAATGTATAAAAGGTGGTTTATAACTGAGGCAACCAACAACTAGTTGAGAGTTGCCAGCTGTTGTCTCTTCAATCTCACTAGATTATTGGTAGTGAGTTAGATATATTGTAATTTTCTATTTGGTATTATTAGTTGTATTGTAACACATATTGATTCTCCTTCAAGACTTAATACATCAAAATTTGAAGAAAAAAAAAGGAAAGCCACCATGGCTAGTTTTTTAAATGATTTGAATCGTGAGATTATTGATATGGTAAAATTGTAATATGATGTGGAGTTAAAAGATATGAGTCATACGGCTATAAAGGTAGAAGGATAATTAAAAATAAAGGGAATTGTTCCCAAAAAAATTGTTTTCTAAATCCAAAGTATAAACATTAAGAGGAGGGAATGTGTTTAATAAAGTGGAAGGCAAATCTAAAACCCAAATTCGTACTCATGATTTTAAATGCTTTCATTTTTTCATAAACGTAACATATAGCTTCATAATATCCTAATAATTAGGAAATGATCATAAGAGATGATTAGGAGATTGAGACAAAAGGTTAAGTGAAAAGGATTCCATGTCTACTTTAGAAAATGATGATGAAGATGATGATGAGTATCCATTAGAAAGGAAGGCAATTGCAATTAGATGTACTTTAGATGTCTAAGTTAAAAATAATGATGTTAATGAGTAAAGAAAAACATTTTTGACACAAGATGCCATATTAATAATAAGGTATTTATAAGGATTATTGATGGGGATAGTTACACGAGGTTGAGAAGTAAAGATTGCCTACCATAAAACATCCTAGTCAATATAAGATTCAATAGCTAAATGCATTTAGTGAGATGAGGGTCGCTAAATAAGATTTAATTTTATTATCGATTGGAAGATATTGTGACAAGTGTTATGTTATGTGGTGCTTATATATATTGATCATATTATTTTAGGGAAATTTTAAAAACTTAATAGAAGGGTCATAAAGGATAAGTTTACAAATATCTTTTTTTGTCATGAATAATAAACCCATTATTATTGTACCATTAACACCTAAACAAATGTTTAAGGATCAACTCAAGTTAAGAAGAGCGAGTGAAAGAAAGGAGAGTGAGCTAACAAATAAGGATAAGAGATTAAAAAGAAAAGAAAATAAGGAGCTAGTTGGATCAAGTATAAGCAAGATAAGAAAAATATTGTGATTAATGCATTATCTCGAAGGTACACCTTGATTTCTATATTAATTGAAAATTTTCTAGGCTTTGAATATGTTAAATAATTATATGAGAATGATGATAGTTTTGCATCTATTTTAGAATTTGTGAGAAAAATTCTTTTAAAAAATTCTTTAAGTGTAATGGATATTTGTTTAAGGAAAATAAATTATGTTTGTCCTTAAAGTTCTATGAGAGAGTTATTAGTATGTGAGGTATAAGGGTGACGTATAAGGAGTTATTTGGCATTAAAAATACTTTAGATATATTGCTTTAACATGTCTTTTTAGCATTATATGCATTGTAATTTTGAAAGAATTTATGTTATTTGCGTTATATATAGACAAGCTAAACTAAGATTATGTCATATGGTTTATATACTCGTTTGTAATACCTAGTGAACCTTGAGTTCACATTTCTATGGATTTTTTTTGGGATTGCCCAGCTTAAAATGGGTTAATATTCTACTTTTTTGTTAAAGATAAGTTTTCTAAGATGACACATTTTATTACATGTAGTAAAATTGATGATACAACTAATATAGTTGATTTTTTGTTTAAGGAGATTATAAATTCCATGGTATTCCTAAAAGTATTGTCTCTGATAAAGATATTAAGTTCTTCAGCTACTTTTTGAAGTTTTATGGAGAATATGGGAACTAAATTGTTATTTTTAATTACTTAGCATCCTCAAATTGATGGTCAAATTAAGGTAATAAATAGGACTTTGACTAATTTATTAGGTGTTATCATTCAAAGGATTTGAAAAATTAGAAAGATTGTTTGTTATTTGATGAATTTCGTATGATAAAGTTGTCCAAAGCATTTTCGGTTAATAACCTTAGAGATTGTTTATGGCTTTAATGGACTAACTCCACTGGATTTAGTCCTTTTACCTATTTATGAGAGCAGCTTAGATGGCAAAAACAAAGTTGAAATGGTGAAGCAATTACATGAACAAGTTTGAAAATTTATTAAAGTAAAATTGGAGAATTTGCATTTAAAGATGAAAAGGGAGAAAGAAAATTACCTTTGAACTAGGTGATTGGATGTGTATGCATATAAAAAAGAGAGGTTTTCATATTGAAGAAAATCTATTTTACAACTAAAAGGAATGGTCCATTTTAATTTTTTAAACAAATAAAAAAAATGCTTTAAATTAGATCTTCTAGATGAGTATAAAATAAAAGCTACTTTTAATGCTTCTGATTTAACTCCTTTTAATGTAGGTGATGATTCAAAAACAAATCTTTTCAAAAAAGGAGGGAATGACATGACTTAAGTTGCCTCTTAATCCTTTGAGTTTTCCAAGTAGAACAACTACGTAAAAAAGATAGAAAAGGCTTCAAGATGAATATAAGAGTAGTTGCTACACTTATGGAATCAAGCTAAATTGAAGGAAGAATGTTGATTAACCTAGTTTAAGCTAAAGTTAAAGACTTGGATTTGAACACAACCTCTAGCACAATTGTTATTGAAGGAAGGATGTTGATTAACCTAATTTAAGCTAAAGTTAAAGACTTGGATTTGAACACAACCTCCAACACAATTATTTACTAACCCATCTAACTTTCTAAAAATATAGTTATAAAACGATCTCAAATATGATTATGTTCTAAATTATGTCCAATTTCATATAAAAAAATCTAAGAACTCAAGTTGTAAAGTTGCAAAAAGGATCCACTACCTCAAGCACAAACTTACGATAAACAACATCTAACTTCATAAACTTACAAAAAGATCTATACTCTTAAATATAAATATATCTCAAATTGTACCAACTAATGTTAAATACTCAAAACCCTAGTTTTTAAACTAGTATTTAAGGATGTTTCTTTATAGTTTTGGAGAGTTTTCACAATCTTTGTTATTTAAGAAAGGTTAGTGCTTCCTTTATTTTTTCTTCATTCAAATACTTAATGAATTTGTTTCTTGATTTTAATAATCAATGGATTAATTCTCTTATACTTTGTTTTATCTTACTTGGGTTTGATTTAAACTTGTTTGTAAGTTCTTTAAGGTATAATTTTAAGTGGGTTCACACCATAAAAAGTTTTAAGAATCACCCATTTTCTTTTTAAAACTTCAAGATTATATACTCATATATATGAGCCACATACAACACTTTTATTAAATAATTTAACTTATAATATGAAGTTTTATTTCTTTACAGTTTGATCTTTTAATTCTTTTTGTTTTTCATAAATTATAAAATGGGGGGAAATAGAGTCTTATACTGTAACATCCCCTCACTTATGGGAAGGGTATTTTGGTCATTTTGGAATAGGTTAGGATTATTTAAAGTTTTTTGAAATATTCATGCATTCATATATGCACATGAATAGCCAATAGTGAATTTTTGCACATGTAAATGTTTGTACATGCATTCA
>JANQBM010037966.1:0-10506 GCA_025594535.1 Erythroxylum domingense | reverse complement strand
GGAGGAATCCATAAAGGATTTGGACTTCTTGGAGAATAAGGAGAAGAGGAATCCATAAAGGATTTGGACTTCTTGGAAAATGAGAAGAGGAATCCATAAAGGATTTTGACTTCTTGGAGTAGATAAGATCAAATTGGTATGGAAGCTTCTAGATGCATCTTCCATGTGGCGGAGAAGCTTGTGTGGATGCCTAGATGGATGCCAAGTTGGATGGAGGGTGCACACGTGCACATCTAGTCCAATAAATGCTTGCCATGTCATCACACATAGATCACAATCCAAACTCTTTAGAAACTTGCTGCCGCATTAGAAATTTCATTGACGAAACTATTTGCATTGACAAATATCCATTTGCTCCGGATAAAAAGAATCCTTGTGGAACTAGGATTCCTAGTCAAGGTAGGATTCATAATACAAGTCAGACTAGGATTACTCATCCATTGATAATTGTCTCTGTCAAAATCTTGTTTTGCCATAATTCACCAAAATAGGATATCCTAGATGAAGTAGGATTCCTAGTGTAAGTCAGAAACCAAATCCTAGTCGGAATAGGATTCTTGCAACTTTGTCCATTCTTACTCTTTTCGACCTCCTCATTCTAAATATGAACTTCATTTGTGCCAAATAGGCTTCTTTTAGCTCATATTCTTCATTTCAAGTCCAAATGTACATGAAAAGCACAAAACAAGATAAGTTAGACATTTTAGACACCAAATGAGAACAAAAACTAAGTGTTAAGGTACTAAACAGATAGGAAAATATAAGTGCATCAGATACACTTGATGTGCTCTTCCATACAGTCGAGCCACCAGTGGTGGGAGAAAACTCTAATGCCTTGAGGCATATAAGAAGAAAGATTATGTGGACCATGTTACTCTCTTGAGTACCATGGTTGATGAACTCATAGTGGATTTATCTATGCTTGACTCAGCCAAAGCCATATGGGATTCGGCCAAGACTAAGTATAGAGATGTTTCTTTGGAGAAACAAAGAGCTATGATACTTAAGTTTAAGAATTATAGTAAGAGGGCTGAACCATACCATGAGTGCCCACTTACATGAGATGTCACGTATAATTCATCAACTCAAATCCGCTGGTCATGTGCTCACTGATGAGCAACAAGTTCAAGCAATAATTTGTTCCTTGCTTGATGAGGAGTGGCAATTGATGAAGGTCAATTTATGCCATAACTCTCAAATCAAATCATTTGATGACATTGCAAGGCACCTTCTGCTAGAGGCAGAGGTGATGGCCATCAAGAACCATTCAAAGGCATATGTTGCTGGAACTTCCTTTCCCCATAAGAACAAGTTCAAAGGGAAGAAGAAAAGGAAGGATGGTCAAGATAATGGGAACAGTGCCACCTTGAAAAAGTTTAAGAAGAAGTGGAACAAAGCCAAGTTGAAGTGCTTCAATTGTGGCAATAAGGGATACTTTGCAAATGGGTGCAAAGTACCTCCTAAGGTACATGATCCCTTTTCTACTTCATTTATGCATGTTGTGTTATGCACATACTTAACTGAATCTGATTCTTTGTAGATTATAGATTCGGGAGCAGCAAACCATATAGTCAAAGAAAAGTCTTGGTTCGTGGCCTTTAGGAAGTTGCCAAAGGGAGCAAAGCATGTTTCTGTGGGGAACAATGCAAGCCTTGAACTAGAAGGGAAATGAACTTGTAGAGTTCCTCTGAACAATAGACATTTGTTGTTAATTGATGTTCTATATGTACCTAAGATTTTTAGAAACTTGATTTTTCATTGTTCCTTGCTAAAGTTCTGATATTGGTTGAATTTATTTAATAAATCTGTGGATATTATTAAAGATAATACAGTGGTGTGCTCTTGTTTAGTAAACAATGAATTGTTTGAATTGAATGCATGTTACTACTTCTAGTTGCTATGTAACTGAGGTTAGTACTGAGATGACTTAGCATGAGCATTTGGGACATATTGGACAAGAAAGTATTACTAAGTTGGCCACATGTGACTTACTTGGATCATTGTCCAAGTTCTCTATACCAAGTTGCCAATCATGTCTTGTTGGCAAGGCCACAAGAAACCCTTTTGGCAAGGCAACTAGAAGTGAAGAAGCTTTACAATTAGTTCACTCCGATCTTTATGGACTAATGATAATTTTATCTAGACTTAGGTTTAGATACTTTATCACATTCATTGACGATTGTACTTGATTTACCTATGTGTTCTTACTAAAGCACAAGTGTGAAGCATTGAGGTGCTTTGAAACATGCTTGCACTTATTGGAGAATCACTTTGGTAAGAAGATCAAGTCCTTGAGGACTGATCGTGGTGACGAGCACATGTCAAATGATTTTAAGGCATTTCATGACCAAAAGGGCATTATGAGGCAACTCACACTTCCTTGGACTCCACAACAAAATGGAGTAGCAGAAAGGAAGAATAGGACTCTTATGGATATGTTGCGATCCATAATGGCTAAGGCCAACTTAGATATTTCCTATTAGGGCGATGCATTGCTTAGAGCAACACATATTTTGAATAGAGTGCCCTCCAAGTCTGTTAATTCTATGCCATATGAGTTAGGGTTGAAGAAACCCCTAACTTAAGCTATCTTCATCCTTGGGGATGTATAGTTTATGTACGCCACAGATCACACTCTTGGGAAATTAGGCCCTAGAGGGAGGAAGTGTGCCTTCCTTGGTTATTTTGAGCATTCAGGGGTATGTGTTCTTGGTCATAAGTCACAAGATTGGAAATGTCTTTGAATGAAAAAATGCCAACTTTATTGAGGATGAGTTCCCTAAATTAGTGAATGTTGTGATTTGGATGCATTGGTTGAGACCTTTGTGCAAGGTCAGTCTAGTGTGTTGGAAGGACCATTAACTACACCTTCTGTGGTGGAAGTTCCTCAACAAGAGGTTGTTTAAGTGCCTCCTGCATCCCCACTTGTTAATGAACAGCAAGAAGTTCTTGATGAACAAGTTCAGGAGGGAGTTGAGGGAGTTCAAGAACCACATGATTAGGCTATAGGGCAAGATCATGATGAGCCTCCTCCCATGCCTAATTTGAGTCATTCAAATAGGCAATTTGGACCACCAAACGAATGGTGGATTTTGGAGGCAAACTTGGTGTCATCTGAGATTGATGAACCAAGTAATGTGCAAGAAGCTCTTGAAGGTGTTCACAAAGAGAAGTGGCTAATGGCAATGTATGATGAGACAAATTCAATGCATCTCAATAAGGTTTGGGACTTAGCTGAATTACCTCCTGGCCGAAGGGCTATTAGGAACAAGTGGGTTCTTAAGATAAAATTGAATTCTAATGGTACTATTGAAAAGTACAAGGCCGGATTGGTGGCCAAGGGATTTACACAGAAGGAGGGGATAGATTTTCAGGATGCCTTCTCTCCTATTGTGAAATTCAATTCCATCAGATTATTACTTGCTATTGTGGTTTATTTGGACTTGGAATTGCATCAAATGGATGTAAAGATCACCTCCCTCAATGGTCATTTGAGAGAGAGGAGATTTACATGCAACAAATTGAAAAGGGTAAAGAGCACAAAGTATGTAGACTTGAGAAGTCTATATACGGTCTTAAGCAAGCTTCAAGACAGTGGTACTTGAAGTTTCATAATGCAATCACAAACTTTGGTTTTGTGATGATGCATGAAGACCATTGTGTTTATGTGTACACTTATGGGTCCAAATTTGCCATTATGACTCTATATGTGGATGATATATTAATAGCAAGTAATGGGTTGAGTTTGTTGAAAACTATGAAAGGATGGTTGTCTTCCACCTTCGACATAAAGAATATGGGAGAGGTTGCCTATATCCTTGGTGTTAAGATCTTTTGAGTCTTTTGATTTCTAGAGTCACAATTCTGTCAATTCCATTCACTTTGTTCAACAAATTTATTCCACCATTTATACTCTTGTGTTTGATGAGTTTAACTTGCAAGATTTACTTATATTTGAGCTACTTAGTTCTATTAAGAGCTGAGTTGAGTGAAGTGAGAGGAAAAAGGCAAAGTGAGGGACATTAAGTTAAAAGCCTTCGAGAGAGTAAACACAAGGGGAAAGAATACATCTTTGGGTTTCACTGGGGGGGGGGGAACTTTTACTACTCACTGTTTGTTCTAGTTTGCAAATTTTACTTAAAATGGCTTCTGATTGAGAAGAGAGGAGGGTGAATGAAACTGTAGAGCAAAGGGCCATGCGGTAACTTTTTGAGCGCATGGAAATTAGATTTGGTGAAGCTATAGCTAGATTGCAATGAAACCATAGAATTAAGGCACCACAAGTGCGGAGGCAATGAAGGAAACTAGTTCTTGATGAATTTGATGATGACAATGATGATCTTGAGGAGTTTGATAATCATGCTCCTTTGTATAGAATTGAACACCTTAGAGTGGGTGGAAGAAGTAGAAGAGTTGTGGATCAAGTGGATAGGAATTTGGGCAGCATTAAGTTCAATATTCCTCCCTTCTAAGGAAAAGGTGATCCAGAGGCTTATTTGGAGTGGGAGAAGCGAGTAGAGCGAGTTTTTGATTGCCATAATTACTTCTAAGAGAAAAAGGTAAAACTTGCTGCTGTTGAGTTTACTGACTATGCTATTGATTGGTGGGATCTGCTTGTTTTATCTAGGAGTCACAATCGTGAGAGGTCCATTGAAACTTGGGAGGAAATGAAGGCTGTCATGAGGAAGAGGTTTGTCTCATCCCACTACTACCGAGATTTGTACAAAAAGTTATATAGCCTCACCCAAGGGTCGAAAAGTGTGGAAGAGTACCACCAAGAAATGGAGTTGGCCATGATTCGAGCTGATGTACAGGAAGACCGAGAAGAAACCATTGCGTGTTTCTTAAAGGGCTTGAATAGAGATATTGTGAATGTAGTGGAGATGCAGCACTATGTGGAGCTTGAGGACATGGTGCACATGTCCATGAAGGTGGAACAACAACTTAAGAGAGGCGGTTCCAAACATAGTTTGACCACTTCCACTTAGAGATCAAAATGGAACAAAATGGGCAGCAAGGTGAAAAGAAGGGAATGCCCAATTTAAGCAAGACATCCACTGCAAGTAAAGGTAAAGAAGTTTCCCAATCTTCTAAAAATAGTGATATCAAATGTTTTAGGTGTTTGGACAGGGGACATATAGCTTCACAATGCCCTAACAAGAAGGTGACGGTGATGTTGAGGGATGGCGAAATAGAATCTGAAAGTGCAGCAAGTGAGGCCAATTTTGAGCAAGAGCTAGGTGAGAGCGAGGGGGAGGAATATCCGGTAGTTGGTGAAGCTCTTATCACTAGAAGGACTTTGAATGTGCAAGTGAAAGAGGAGGAAGATGCACAACGTGAGAACATTTTCCATACCTGCTGCCACATTGGAGGCAAAATGTGTAGCATGATCATATCATAGATGGAGAAAGTTGCACCAATGTTGCTAGCTCCTTGTTATTGGAAAAATTGAAGCTCCCAACTTTGAAGCATCCGAGGCCTTATAAGCTGCAATGGGTAAATAAATGTGGTGAAATAAAGGTCAACAAACAAGTCTTAATTTCATTTACCATAGGGAGATATAGTGATGATGTACTTTGTGATGTGCTTCCTATGCATGCTAGACATTTGTTGTTGGGAAGGCCATGGCAATTTGATAGGACGGCTATGCATGATGGATTCAAGAATAGGTATTCTTTTGTAATGCATGGTAGACCTATAACTCTTGTATCCCTAACTCCCAAACAAGTATATGAAGATCAAGTTAAAGAGTGAATATGAAAAGAAAAAGAGTGAGCTAGAGAGTGCAAAAGAAACAAACACAACAGAAAAAGAGAAAACAAAGAAAGAGAGTGAAAAAGAAACAAAAGAAGCAGAAAAAGAGAAAGAAAAGAAACAAAGAAAGAGAGAAGAAAAAGATAGAAACTGTGCTTTCTTTGCAAAAGAAGGTGAGGTCAAGAGAGCTCTTATCTTAAAGGAGTCCGTCTTTGTACTCTTGTAGAAAGAAGCATTCCTAAGTACTAACGACCTTAATCCTACTCTGCCTAGTGTTGTTTCTTCCCTTTTGTAGGAATTTGAAGATGTCTTTCTCGAGTAGATTCCCCCATGGATTACCACCAATGAGAGGGATTGAACATCAAATAGATTTCATCCCTGAAGCATCCATTCCAAACTGGCCAGCTTATAGAACAAATCCTAAGGAGACTAAGGAGCTACAACAGTAGGTTAAGGAGTTGCTAGCAAAGGGATATATCTAAGAAAGCTTGAGTCCATATGGCATGCTAGTGTTGTTAATGCCTAAAAAGGATGGATCTTGGAGAATGTGTGTTGGTTGTCGAGCTATCAACAAGATAACAGTAAAGTATAGACCCCCAATTCCTAGGCTAGATGATATGCTTGATGAGTTATATGGCTCTTGTGTTTTCCTGAAAATTGACTTAAAGAGTGGATACCATCAAATCCGAATGCGCGAAGGAGATGAATGGAAAACAATATTTAAGACCAAGCATAGTCTAAATGAGTGGTTAGTTATGCCATTTGGTTTAACCAATGCACTAAGTACATTCATGAGATTAATGAATCATGTGTTGCTCACCTACATTAGTAAGTTTATAGTTGTTTATTTTGATGATATCCTTGTGTATATCGAAAGCTTAGGTGAGCATGTTCAGCACCTAAAATCTATCCTAAGTATTTTGAGCAAAGAGAGCTTATATGCTAACCTCAAGAAATGTTCCTTTTGTACTGATCAAGTTGTTTTTCTTAGATATGTTGTAAGTTCTAGGGGCATTGAGGTAGATGAAGAAAAGGTACCAGTCATTTGAGAGTAGCCAACATCAAAATTCTTGACTGACGTGAGGAGTTTTCATGGGTTAGAAAGCTTCTATAGGAGGTTTGTTAAGTATTTCAGTACCATAGTTGCACCTCTAGTTGAAAATATCAAGAAAAGTGTAGGGTTTAAGTGTGGAGATGAACAAGAAAAAGCTTTCAACTTGATAAAGGAAAGGCTTAGTTCAGCACCATTATTAGCTTTGCCTAACTTTTCTAACACATTTAAAATTGAGTGTCATGCTTCAAGTATAGGAATTGGAGCGGTGTTGATGCAAAAAGCCGACCTTTAGCTTATTTCAGCAAGAAACTTAGTGGAGCAGCCCTAAACTACCCAACTTATGACAAAGAGATGTATGCTTTGGTGAGGGCTTTGGAGACATGGCAGCATTATTTGTGGCCCAAGGAGTTCGTGATTCATACTAACCATGAGTCCTTAAAGCATTTGAAGGGTCAAGGTAAGTTGAACCGTTGGCACACTAAATGGTTGGAGTTCCTAGAATCCTTTCCTTATGTGATTAAGTACAAGCAAGGTAAGGAAAATGTGGTTGTTGATGCATTATCTAGGAGGCATGCTTAACTATCTACTTTAAATACTAAGCTATTAGGATTTGATTATATAAAGGAATTGTATACTAATGATCCTGATTTTGCTAATGTGTTTGAAGTTTGTGCTAATTCTGGATTTGGAAAGTTTTATAGGCATGAAGGATTTCTATTTAGAGAAAACAGGTTGTGCATGCCTAATTGTTCATTACTAGAGCTACTGGTTCAAGAATCACATGGAGGAGGTCTTATGGGACATTTCGATGTTAAGAAGACCATAGATGTGTTAGTTGAGAATTTCTTTTGGCCTTGCATGAAGCGAGATGTGGAGAGAGTTTGTAATCGGTGCATTACAGGCAAACAAGCCCAATCGAAGTCACAACCTCATGGGCTGTACAATCCCTTACCAATACCTAATGAGCCATGGGTGGACATTTCAATGGACTTTATCTTAGGTTTGCCTAGGTCCAAACGAGGTATGGATTCTGTTTTTGTGGTTGTCTCTAAAATGGCACATTTCATTGCTTGTAGGAAAACCGATGATGCAAGTCACATAGCAAATCTATTTTTCAGATCGGGATACAAAGTTCTTGAGTTACTTTTGGAAAGTATTGTGGGGTAAGCTAGGTACTTAATGAGACCAAAGGTCAACATGTTCTTGATGGAAAGCTTGCTGCCATGGATGGAGGATTTCATGGAGATTCACGTGGGAAGCACGTTGCCATAGGTGGACAAGTTGCTACCAATGATCCATTATATGTTCCTAGTGGGCCAATCACAAGATCAAGATCCAAGAAGATCAAAGAAGCCATGCAAGGATTGGTGCACAAAACTTGGGCAAATTTGGACAATTGGGCCAAATTGAAGCACAAGCCATTCAAGTTAGGCTTGGAAGAGGGAGATCCAATCTTGATCCGTTGTGTCAAGGTTGTGGAAGACTAAACCAATCTTGAAGATTACGTGTTTGGGCCATGAATCATGTCTAAGACTCAAGTATTGGTTTATTTGGTTTTATTTTCTTAGTATGGCCAAAATTCTATGTTAGGGAGGCCTTTGGTTGTGTTTAAATCTGATTTGGTTTCTGTAGATTAGATTTGGATCAGATTTGATTAGTTAGAGTTTGATTTGTAATTAAGTCTTACATTCCTATTCCAAGTGGGATTGGCATGACTTAGACTTTTGCTACAAGTAGGATTAGTTTGTTAAAATTTAGATTAGGTTTATCTTGTCTTAGAATCCTATGTGAAATAGGATTGGTGTGATACATATCAGATTAGGAAGATAGAGACTTGGTCAAATCAGATTTGTTATGACGTTATTTCTTAGAGTTCTATTAGAATTAGTATTTACAGGGTCTTGGACGTTCATTATGATAGACAATTCAGATTATTCAATTGAAAAAATTGAGAGAGAGTTTTCTCCTTGAGTTCTTGAAAGAACAAAACCAGAACTTATCAAAGAAATCCTTTCTTTGTGGCGTTTACAACACTTCCATTATAACCTTTGTTCAAGTTTTTGTATTCCTTGGGTTTAGACTTTAATATAGTCTAAGTTTCTGGTTTCATTATTTCTTAGGTGTAGGTTCTTTATACCAAGGTTCTTGTCTTTTTAGACAAAGGGTCAAGGTCCATCAAAACCAGATTTGTGTTTAGGTTTCTTGGGATCATATAATCAGATTCTTGTGGGTTTTCTAGGGGTGGGTTCACATCAGTACTAAGTTGCTATTTTCTACAATTTGTCATCTACAAACCGACGGACAAACAGAGGTAGTAAATAGAACCTTGTCTATAATCTTGTGTGCTATTATTCAAAAGAATCTGAAAATTTGGGAAGAATGTTTACCTCATGTTGAGTTTGCCTACGTTAGAGTTATACATTCTGCTACTAATTGTTCTCCTTTTGAAGTTGTTTATGGCTTTATTCCATTAACACCTTTAGACTTGATTCCATTACCTGTGAATGAACAAGCTAGTTTGGATGACAAAAGGAAGGCTAACATGGTGAAGCAAATGCATGCAAAGGTTCGGAAACAAATAGAGAAGAGAACAGAGCAATATGCCCACTAAGCCAATAAGGGTAGGAAGAAAGTGATTTTTGAACTGGAAGATTGGGTTTGGGTGCACATGAAAAAGGAGAGATTTTCAGAAAAAAGACTATCCAAGTTGCATCTAAGAGGAGATGGACCATTTCGAGTCATTGCTAAAATTAATTACAATGCCTACAAATTGGGAGACGAGTATAATGTAAGTGCCAATTCAATGTTTCTGATCTTTCCCTTTTTGATGCAGATGATTTTGATTCGAGGAAGAATCCTTTTGAGGAGAGGGGGAATGATGGAGATCAAGCCATGGAGGACATACCAAGGAGGGAACAATCTAGTCCAACTCAAGTTGATGATCCTTTACATATTGGAGGAGGGTCAATGACTCAAGCAAAGGCTAGAAGAACGTAAGAGGCTCTAAATGGACTAATTGAAGATGTTCGGGCTAAGCAAGAAGCCATTGGGGCTGACTTAGATGTGGGGCATCCAACCAAGCTACTTTGCATGCTGGCAAGTGGGATAGATCTGAAAGATGCCCAATTTTGGACACCTTAGAGCTTTCACTTGAGTTCGTGATCTTCATGAGAGTTGAAGAGGACATCTTGATCTTTCCAGAATGCATAAGAACGTTTAAAACAGAGTTTTTTTAGCTCCTCAACGGACAAGCTTTCTGTGGAGTCCAGAATCTACCCGTACACTACTCTCCCTTTACTTAGTGCGACCTTTGGCTTTAGTTGCATGTTGTGGACCTTGTTTTGGTATTTTTATGTAATAATGGGCTATTTAAACTATTTAAGAGCAAGGGTTTCAGTTTTTTTAGATAAATTTTATTATTTTGGGTTTTAGTTGCTCTATTGGGATGTTTAAGTTAATTTATTTAATTTCTGCCCAACTTGGTTTGTTTTGGGCTTATTTTACTTAGTTAGGGTTTGTTAGGTTTATTTAAGCTAGAAAACATTTAAGTAACCGTTAAAAACAATTGTAATCAGATTATCATTAATTCTGAATTGAAAAGTGAGTTTTTCTTCACAACTCTTGGTTCTTCTTAGAACTGAAAACTCATCTAGGTTAAATCCTTGTGAGAGACTTATCAAACACCTTTCCATAGTGTT